>JAQIWA010002104.1:0-14654 GCA_034693305.1 Eueremaeus valkanovi
CAGAGCTGAGTCTAAGGGTAAGTATGAGTTATACAGTGAATATGGAGAGGACAGGAATATTCCGTTAAAACTGATTACAGATAAAAGTCATTATAAATGTGTTCGACCTAAGGGTCATCACAATAGTAATTATATTTTTTGATACGCTTTCTATAAAACTCTGTTAAATAACTTATTCATTAAATATGTCACTTCATTACTGACTGCGAAAAATGTGAAAAGAAAAATATTTTTCTGCTTTTTCTTTCGGGAATTCAATTTAATTTCAATTCCAAACGCAAAATAAAAATTTGTCAGAAAAGTCTTGATTGGAATTAAACTTTAATATATGGATAGTATAGGGCCTGACATAGATTGGAGATCGGGTGCAGACATAGCCATAAATATTTAAACGCATTGATAATTACTTTTTTGTCGAATAGACTTATTCTTGTTGTGTCTGTTATGCCATTCACTGCAGCCTTAAGCATCCAGTGCTAAGAAAGTCAGTGAAGAAGAAGTAGAAGCAAATGTAGTGACAATTATTGATGAGTAGGTCCTGAGCCGTATAGACCGCTGTCATAATCATATAATCTATTATTTAGCTATAATAGAGCCGAAAGTCATGTCAGAAGATTGAGCATAACTTTTACATACATTACTGTCCGTACAGTCTGAATGTCATTAATTATTAGTTTGACTTTCAGTTCAGTTTATTTCACTCTGTTTTCCTCTTCTTTTGTTTTTATGCCCTTTTATTTCATTTCTATTAATAGATTTGATTTAGTTGTTTCTGAATCTATTTAATAGAAAATTATTTAAAATTTTTGTTTATATTTATCTCATTTTTATTATGGCTTTAACTGAATATCTTTTACTTATATTTGTCTCTAATTCTAATGGCGTTTAAGTTGTTTTTCTCTCTCATCCGATCTCTTGAATCAATTGAATGCATAAGAATCATATGAATGGCTAAAAATGTCTGAAAATCTATTGAATCCTGAAATCTCTCATAAATAAAAAGATCATTCATTTTGCGGATGTAATGAATGCACAACAAAAACATTGAACAGAAAAAAGTTTTTGCTTTTCTTTTCCTCTGTTTTTCATTTTGTTTTTTTTTCTAACTCTAAGAAAGAAAAACTCAATTCCTTTCACTTACGGAATATTCTGTTGTATTCACTCATTCTATGCACTTATTTAACTCGTTCTTATGCTATGTTTTTTGTCTACTATTTTATTATTTCTATTCTTGTGGACAAACAGATCCATCGATTCTCTTCATGTGTTTTATTCTTATGTCTTCTTAAGAATGCGTTTACTCTTCGTCTGATTTCTTGTGTTATTCTTCATAATATATTTTTTTCTGTGAACTCTATCACTATTTTTGTTGTTATAATACAAAAAAAAACTTTTGTTCTCTATATTATTCTTCTCTTTCAATCGAAAATCTCTGGCTTTTTATCCCTTTTATAAACTTTTTTTTTTGCCTAACTTTTATGCGATTTTTGTTTGAGTTTTATATATATATTTTTAAAAGTATGAAAAGATTTGAAACTGAATTGAAGTGAACACAACTGAATAGAAAGAGTAGATTTAGTTTTTATCACTTTCTAAGTCCTCTTCTCTATTGTTTCCCATTTTGCTGTGTCTTATCTTTTTCTCTTATCATTACTTTTTGCACAGAATTGACATTTTTTTTATAAACAAATTTTTATTTTCTATGACATTAGGGATCAGCCATTATGGACGAGCTTTCCAACCGATATGTTGTATATATTGGTTGTATTATATTGTTTGCCTTCATTACATTGACATTAGTTTTGTTACTATTTGTTTGGTAAGACTTATCACATCTTTTATATCAAATTTCAATCCATTTTTAATATAAATTTTCAATTATTTCAGTTTTAACGACAAATTACGTAATGGTATCCATAAATCCATGTCTGGCGCCCATTGGCTACCGGACTGCTTCCGGGGCTCAAAGCCTCCGCCACCGGATGCGACACAAACAGGTGGAGGAGGTGTTGGACAGACGGCACACTTGTTTGCCATAGCATCCAAAGGCGGTGTAATGACTGGCCCGCCCTCGCCGATGATTAGGCCGTCCGGCCATCACCACAATGGTCACCAGCAGATGCCACCCGGCCTGGGCGACGGCACCGGCGGCTTCGGATCATTGCAACAGCTCAGTGTGGGTACCAATCCTCAGACTCCTCATCTCACTTATCAGACTCCCCCACCAGGTATTGCACACCACAACACACGCCTATGCACTCTCACTGTCTACCTATCTATCCTGCCTATCAGTGCAACTCTTACCTAACAGTCCATCTCTTTGACCGAAAGAATTGTTTTGATTCACTTATAATGTCTTGTATTTTGAATTTATTATTATTTTTATAATGCATTCAATTCTTATGTGTTTTTATGTTTAATAAAAAGTTTTCAATATATTTCTGTTGACTTGAGTTTACTTTTAACACAAATAACTTTTTTTTTCTTTTAATAATATTAATTACTTTTATTTTTTTCATATATTTTTTTCTTCTTATAATTTATTCTGAATTCTGTCTGTGAATGCTTTGCATGTTTTGCATGACTTATGGTTTGCTATAGAAAATTGAATTAAACGAAAAAATACTTTTAGTTTTACTCACCTTTTTTCGTGAATCTAATTAACCAAATACTAAGTCCTTATTTCTGGTCTGTATTTCCCATTCATTCACTTATACCTTATTCTCCTCTTCTCTTCTGGTGTGTCAATGGTTGGGATTATTTCGTTAATTATATGCATTTTATTTATACTATTCATTCGGATTAAACCCCGAATTCTTATAATTAAAACTTTACTCTTATTTCTCAATATTATATTTGGATTACAAACAAAAAATATTTCAAACTATTCTTAACACAAAAACAAATCTTAATTTCTTTAGTAAACAAAAAATGTCTCATTGATTATGACCTAAAAATATGTAATATTTTTAAAGAAGAAAAACAGTATTTAATTATCGATTTTTACTTCTGTTTTAATCGTGAGTTAAGAAAAAAAATGATTTTAATTTCTCAGTCATTTTTTCTCTTGGCTTCTGGCGCTCCAGTTAAGTGCAATTTGATCTACAGCTCCATTAACCCCATATAACACCAGAACTGAGACAAAAAAAATATAACAGAAAAAAGTTGCGAAAAAACTTTTAATTCTGTTTCTGAGACAAACCGTTTATATCGATCTCATGAGAGACGGAAATAATATTCTATATAATACTTAAAGTATTTTTTTTCGGGGAATATATTTTCTCTCAGTCTCATTGTCTGTGTGTATTCACAATCCATTTCCACTTTTAATTCCTGATTCCCTATCTCTTTCCCGATATGAATGTCTCTCTCGAGAAATGATTAACATTTTCGGTCTGCTATTGATGTCAAACATTAATACTATCTTTTTTGTAGTGAACCTAAAATTGAAGTTAAATTTTATTTTTTTGTCTGCACTTAAGTCAGGCTTTTGTTACATAAAATGCATTTTTGTTGTATTTTTTTCTCGTTTCCAAACTTCTGTATAGTAATCGACAAACTTTTTAGTCGACCCTTCAGTACAATACAGACGAGACGACTAAATGCATGCGATATTTCACAATATATTTTTTAGGCCGTTGTCTAAACATTTTTCTTTTTCAAACAGATTTTCATTCGGTATATGCTTTCAGTTTTAGTTTTCTTTTCTATGAATTTTATATTCAATTCATACCCAATTCAATGCAGACTTTTTGTGTAGTCTTTTTTGAACGCTATTATTCTCCACTTCTTTATGTCTCTCTCAATCGCACTGTCTATATATTCTGATTTGCTCTACCGGTGCTCTCATATAACACATTTTATTAAAGGAGGACCAGTAGGTGAGGAGATGGACATAATTTTTTAGATAGAAAATAGAGTTCTAGTAAACTATCAAGTTCATTATTTACTTTCAGCCTATGGTTGAATAACTGGGTGATTCACGAGCAGTGTCAGATAGATCGGGGTTGTGGGTACATGTCTTGATGTCAGTCCTGGTCATCCCTACATTTTTTCTATTATATTTGAGTGTAATTCATGCGAAAAACACAATTCAGTCCTCAATTTCTAACCAACTCTTCTCTTCTGTCTATCTTTTAGACAACTTTTCACTTCTTAAGCAAAAATGTTTTTAAATATATTTTGCTTTAAGTTTAAAAATACTCTCTTTTTTCTGAAGTCATGGAACCGAAAATTTCATTTCTCAATATTTATATGTTTTGAGAGATTTTTTGCTTATTTTTAAAGGAAATCACTTTCGGTTCAATAATTGAGAAACTTTTTTTCAAGTGATAAATAGTTTTCATTTTATATACACTTTTAGATTGAGATTTGATTTTTTAGATTTTGATTAAATCTGTGTTAAGTCAAGAAAATTCAATTTTTTATTATTTTCTTGAATTATATTAAGAATTTTAAGCAAGCATTAAAATGATTTAAAACTTTTGCAAAAACTATTTAATTTGAAAATCAATTCTAATAAGAAATTCAATGAAAATCTATATAAAAAAAAGAGTACATAAAGAAATATTAAGTAAATTATATCTGAATTTTCTCTACTATTTATAATTGAATGAATAAACACTTGAATACACAGTGAAAGTAGACTTTAAATTCAAACAATTCTTTATAAGGAATAGAAAAATCAATTTTAAAGTTTAAAAAAAATAAAATTTAATGCAAATATAGTTAACACAACTGAACAGTAAATCAGAAACTTCTTCGCAAACAGAGACAACTATAATACAGTAGAAAAAAATAAAATGAAAATAAATAAAAACTTTCTCTATTTCTAACTCTCAATAATTCTGACGACTATTGTCTGCACAGAAATACTGCACGTATTATAGCGTTTCACAAAAATAAAGTCAATTTGATCCCTATTTAATCCTTTTCCGCATGGATTCCGGATCACAATGTGAATGCTATGCTTTTCTCCCTGTGCTCCCTCTCCTGCCTGTCCTACCAGTGCTCTCTATTTAACTAATGTACAGTTGTGTGCGAAAAGCCCCTCTACTGAAGGCGATAAAGAATAACTACACAAAAGAATATCAATATATGAGTGCAAAAGACATTAACATTTTAAGTCCTCTATTCCAAAGTGTCTGATCTCTCAGTGCCATTCAATGACTACTACCTCACAGTCCCCCTCCCGTTCCTTCCCTACCCATTGGATTCCCTCTCCCTTTTTAGCCATTTTTACAGAAGTGAATACACTTTTAGAGTAAAGTAAAGAATAAAACTATAATATCGACTGCAATACTGCAATAAAGCATTTAATATAAAATATTATGATTGTTACGATTATTATTATTTTGGGACTATATATCAAATGAGACATTTTTATAACTATTTTTTTGTTCTTTCTCTCTCTCTATATTACTCTAACTGTTGTCGTATTTTCTATATATTTATTTAAAACCATATCTATATCACTGTCTCATAGGATTAGCACAAAAAACATATTATTATTTTTAATATTGAAATATAAGTATTGAGAGAAAAATATTGTCTTTTTTTCTAATCTACTGTTTAAAGAGGATTATAGGCTTCACTGTATAGCAGAATAATTTTATAACTGAATAGTTTTTATAGTCATTTCTTTCCGTAGTATTAATGGGATTCTATTGAAGGCTTAGTTTTTAGAAGATTTCTATATATTTGTCTATCCTTTCCTCCAATGATTAGTTGCCATATCATTACTGGAGTACGAAGTGTTCAGGTCTTCCGCCGCAATACGAGGACCACAAGTCCGCTATGCGACACATGGAGGACAACAACAAGTCTTTGTTAATAAAGACCAACAGCAGGAACAACAACAGCAGCACCGGATTCATCACACAAGGTCTGTCCCAGTTCACAATCCACTATATTTTCTGCTCTCTCCTATTATTCGCCCATTCATTCGCACAGTTATTATACAATTTATGATATGGTTTGAGTCGACGTACTGTTTATGAAAAGAGAACCAAAAACTTTTGTTTGATATCTCAATCCCTGTGCGAATAGTTAACTCCAAAATTTTTGCTGCTTTTTATCCACATTTTGCTCTGCTTTTCATTTAATTATATTTTTCTCGACAAATTAGCTCAGGCTTAATTTTGCGCCTCATTATTAACGCGCTTTAATTTTGAGTTCACTCGACTGTATCTTATTATTTGATAATTAATTATGATTTTGAATATTTATGTCATTTTTCATTAGCGATGAAATATATTTTTTCGCAGAGAATAATATTTTGTCTGAATTTCTATTCTTATTCTTATTATTATTATATATTATTTTACTCTTTATTTTTATTTTTTTGAGTAGTCGTTAGGATTTTTATTGTCTCTCTCTTTACGTTGAATGTCGTTAACTACGGATAAAAACACTATAAGAATAGCTGATAAAGAGATGTGTATTTTAGAAGAATATTCTTATATTTTTATATGTATTTTGCGAACCAATTCCTCAGTATTAGCAGTCGTTAGGAAATAGTAGTCGTTATATAAAAATAGTCGGAAAAATATATTATATATAGAAAAAACAAGTAGTCGTTCGTCGGATCGAAAAGAATTCTTGAGAAGAATATATATAAGAATAAGAGTGAAAGTGAAGAAGAAGTATAGTATAGAGAGAGAGAGAAAAAAAATTTAGAGCTCAGAGTTAAGTGAAGCGCATTGTAATGGCACTGGAATGGAATGAACAAAAAATGCCTTGCCAATTGTACGACCATGTATGCTGTATGTGTGTGTGTGTGCATACTACCAGTGCTTTCGTTAGCACTTTTCGTTGCCTTCTTTGAGGTGCTATTACTGATTGAATCGGTGAAAAATACAGACTGACTGTGCTGTCAGTTTGAGCTATACTCACATTACAAGTCAGGCAAACGAGCGAATGGTTTGAGTTATACTTTATATATAAAAGTATTGGATTCAGAGAAAGGTTTGGAAATAGTCTTATATAACAGCCGATGGTTAGACTCGACTCAATACGTCTTCGAGTTTGACTGTGTGTGCACTGTATGTGTGCAACAGTAGTCTTGAGTAGTTTACGAGCAGGAATGGGAGCATAGAAATGGATGAAATAAGAGTGAAAAAGTGTTAGTTTGAAAAATATAGTGAAACTGAATAACTGGCAATCGAAAGGATGGAGAGTATAAAGAATGAGATCCTTTTTCTTCACTCTTTCTCTTTGTTTTGCACTTTTTTTTCGCTCTGTTTTCGCAAAGACTTTATTTATTCTCTTTTTCCTATTGTTTGACTCGCCTTTCGATTGCACTGACATTTCACTATACAGAGTGAGTCAGAAGTAACAGCAAGTAAATCTTAATCAGAGAATCGATCCAAGTGCGCACTTAGCACTGTTAAGGTTGCTATATACTAGGCATGTGCTGGTTATATAGCAACCTTAACAGTTCTACAGTGCGCACTTGGATCGATTCTCTGATTAAGATTTACTTGCTGTTACTTCTGACTAACCCTGTATATTTAATACTGTAATGACTTTCCTTTAGACGACTTGAGCGCTGAACAGAATATTTTATTTTTGGCGGATATTTCTCTCCATTCGTTGCTATCATTGAATTTCTTCTGATATTTGCTTTTCCTTTCTCTATATATTGTTATAATTGAAGTGAAGACGGATTTGATATGAAAGCTAAACATGTCTTCAATTATTTCAGTTCGCAATACAATGATTATAATTAATAGATTTATCCTTTTTTTATCATTTGATTTGTGTTTTTTCTTTTTCTATAACTTATTTGAAAGTCTATTCTCTGAAGTGTTTGATTAGTTTGATTGCCATTTATTTGATTTGTTTTCTCTCTTTATTTCACTTTTTTTTCTTCTTCTCTTCGTCTGATTCTTTGATTCCTCGGCTGTTGTTATCGTTAAGTCTTAGTCTCACTATATCTTCGTCTGTATCTCAAGTTTTTTCTTCTGTTCCTAATAAGAGCTGACATTTCTTACGCCGGGATTTGTTTGTATTTATTAACGCCTTTAATATATATCTATAGATATTTGTATTATTGCTCACAATATTTCATTGACATTAATGTTCTTATATTATATATAAATCCTTATAAATCAATACATAGGCCCAAACACTGAACACACTATATATGGATATTTCAGTGTTAATACAAACTGTGAAAATGATTGCGGAAATTACAGAATCAAAAGCAACGCATCTGTACTGCAGTAGAGATAAATCAAAATCAAAATCTTATATATTTTTTTATGTGATATCTATTTCTCACACTATTTCTATCTACAGATTATGATCTCATTTATCATATATTTTATGCGAATATAATAAATCCCTCGAAAAAAATAATAGATTTTATTGAATCCCGAAATTCTGTCATTAATTTTGTCGTAAAATATATTTTTTATATTGTTTTTTATGAATATATATGAGTCAAACGATGGGTAAGTGGGTATAGGAAAGAGATAGATAGAGATAGTCTGTAATCATGAGCTAATGGACAGACAGACAGAGAGATAATATTGGATGAAAAATATATCACATTTTTATTTCCAGCGATAAGTCATTGAACTTTAACTGTGAGAATCCCAAACCGAACAGTGATTTTTCATATCAGAAAAATCTGTGCAATAATTCATTTTTATATTAAAAATTGGATTTTCGCTGAAAATAATTTAATAAATAAAATAAGTTTTCGTAATAAAAGTCAAAACTAATTAAATTAAAGCCTAAGTTAACAGAGATTTGTTGTTAAGTTTTGATGCAATGGATGAGAGAATTGATTAGAAAATGATTAAATCTTTTTCGTTGAAATGCCAGAGATGGTCAATGGCTTCTGTCCAGTATATCCCGGGTAACCTTTACTTTATTCCGGAATTTCACTAATAATCTAAACAATTATTAAGGAATTCAATGAAGTTCACAGAATATTCTTGAAATTCGAGTGGCAATAAATTGTTGTTGACTACATTTGTATTACTTGATTAAAGTAGCACCAAGTTGATTAAAGACTGAATGATAGGCATGAGGTCAAGCTTAGCGTATATGTGCACAATCCAAGTGTAAAAGCTGTCCCTCTCTGACCATCTTTGGCTAGAAATCGATTGAATGCTATGTTTTAGTTTAGGAATCATGTCTTTCAATGCAATTGGATTTTGATTGCATTTTTCGTTCGGATGTGTTGTTGTTATTATCCATCGTCTGTCTCCATCTCCTCCCAGTCCTTCCCTTCGTTCCTCTTTTCTCTCTTTAATTCCCGATTGACTTAAACTTTCATTGGATTTATGCTTCAATTTCTATACACTCTCTCTCTATTCAACTATTTTTTTATTTATTTATTTCTTTGTTTCGCCACTAAATCCTAAGCGTCTTATATAACGGAGTAGTTTTCAATGTCTGCCTTCAGTCAAATCTCGTTATAGTAAACGTCAAAACAGGAGACAAACCAATCAATCAATTGAATTGATATTTGATTTGCTTTTCTATTCCTTTTGTTTTATTTATATAAAAATTATACGAATAGTAGAGAACAAAAAAATAATTTCATTTGATTTGATTTAGTAATGAAAATATTGAATTGAATTTCCATTAAATGCTCACAACTGTTGTCTCTCACATATGGCGTCTAAAGAATAAGGAATAAGAATCTAAAGGAATAGGAATGGAATCAAATGCAATGATATATAGAATATATTCTGTGATTCTGTTGTGTTCGTTGAGATAGTGATAGCTATGAATCACACATAAGAAACATAATATCCAATACATGCGAATGGAAAGACTGAAAGGCAATGATAGCACTGGGAATATGAGCTCTGAGTGACTGATTGAGTGAAGGGATGGCAAACACCGATTGCTTTATATTGTTTGTAGTGTTTTATCATTATTTTTTTGTTCCCTTTCCTCTCAAAGCACCAGAAGAGCAAATCTGAGAGAAGAAAAAACTAAAATAAAATGAGTTGTCATTGGATTTAAAAACACAATAACTTAAATGTTTAGAAAAAATAGAGCAAAACATAGAATAGAATAGAATTATAAGTTTTCTGAAGAAAAAACTGTGAAATAAATTCTGTTTTAAAGAATATTCTTTTGAAAAAGGCTTTTATTTTTTTTCTGTTTGTTTGTTATCTTCTAATAAAAGCAGTTCTTTTGTGACAATTCCTATACTTTTGTTTCATAAGAATAGACATTATTATCTTCATTATAGAGAGTGAAATAGGAATAGAAAAAAAAGTGGAAAAAAATAAAATGAAAATAAAAATATAAGTTATAATGAAATGATAGTATAAAATATTTTCCATTCCTTTCGTAGGCTTTTTCTGCGTTCAGATTATTATTAGATTTTTCCAATTTTTTGGAAGTTTTTTTCTTTTATTACTTAAAAGTCAAATCAAATCTGAAAATACGATTTTGTTTTGATTTTCTCACTCTGTTCTTGTGTCAAGTCCTTCACCCTTATAATAAGGGGTGATCAGGCTAGATAAAATACTGAACTAGATAATTTTTCCTCAATTATTTCAATTGCATATTTGATTTAAATTAATCTTGAACCTTTATCAACACTGTAAGCTAACTTAGTTATCAACATTTTTAGATCTCAATATTTGAACCTATCAAGTTTTTTAGCTCGATAACTTTAACCTTGGCCATACCAACTGATAAGTGATCATTTAGTTCAGATTTTTTTCCAGTTATAGCAAAAGCTAAATAAAATCAGAGCCAACACAACATGCATTGGGGGAAAAATAAGGGCCGTTAGTATCGACCGTAAAGTTTAGCATTTTTTGATCCCTTTTTGCTCCTTATAGTTAGGACTTTAAATGTATTGATGTTTCTATAATGTAATGATCATTGAAGAGAAGGATTTTTTTATTTTTGTATAAGAGTAGAGAAAAACATATAAAAAATACGAAATGAGATAACGATAGCAAAACTTCTCTCTCATAACGAGATTCGACAAAAGACTTACAGAAAATAGTTTTGTTAGTCTTTATAGTCCTCTGTATTGACTATTCATTCGGTTTTGGATATCGTTTTGCACCAGTTTTTTGTTGTTATGTATGTTATGTTTCTCTGCTTTTTTTGTATTGTTTTTTCGTGGCTATAAATGCCTTTCATTTGATCCCAATTCACATTTTTTTGTTATCTTTTTGTAGACAAAAATGTTTTGCTATTCATTGATGTCTTAATATCTTATTTAATGTCTTACAAACAGTACATACATTGATATAAGAACTAGGAGTTACTGATAGGCACAGACACCTAAATTGTTACAGTAATTGAATTATGTATACAAAGAATTTAGTCTTAAAAACACAATGAATACAGTGTTTAAGTTTAGTCAATAGTTTTCATTAATTAGACAATAAATTGATATAAAAAGCCAAACAATTAAACCATTCTATCAATGAGTTTGGTTTTGATTTGATTTTGTTTTCTGTTATTTTGTTAAAGAATTTCTTAACAAAACATATAATTGATCTCATATTGAATTAGATTTTGATTTGTGTGCCGACACTTCAATCTCTATTACACGAATCAAATAAATTATTTTTTTCTTATCGTTTAAAAAATATTTTTATATATATTTCCTCTAAAGACCTCATTCTCTGTCCTCTCATTCATCGGATAAATGGACGGCTTATATAACAAAATAGTAACAAAAAATATATATATATATAATACAAATCCTATTATAGAAAATTTTTTAAACCATTATATTATTTGCTATTTATCTGTTTGTGTCAAAAGGAAAGAAATTTTTTGTCTACTTCTCTGAATCAAACAATTTTTTAAAAGTAAACTATATTTCTATCTCTATTCTAGTGATCAATAGATTTCTTATTATATTTATTATTATATAAAAATGAGATTTCTGTTAAATTAGGCCAATCGTGTGCTCAAGAGAGCGCCGACACTATAATATAATTGCACTGTCGAGGCCTCTGTTCACTGCCGAAGCTGATCCCAGAGCCGTGAAGTGCACTCTCTTATCTGTTATATAATTTCTACTCAAAAAATATAGTAAAAGAAAATCCATTTTTATTGAACCCGTAATACAAAAACAAGTATAGAATATCTGCTCTTTTAATCTTTTCCAAAGAGCTAACTGTGCCCTCAGCTTAACTACAAGAGGCTGTGCAGCCAGAAGTGCACCGACACATATGAAAACCACAGCTCTTTTTGCACTAAACATTGAAATCAATATAATTTATTGATTGCTATTCAACAACAAAACTCTTCACTCAAACCATACATACATTCAAATTGAATAATAAAATATTCGGAAAAACTGAAGACTTTTCTAAAAAATATTCATTTCTTTAAAGAATATAAAAAACGAAAAAACTTTCCGAAAGCATAATATATTCATATTCTTCGCATACATAACAGGTCTCCCATCTATAACACCGGACATCCATCTGATAGATAGTACATCATATCAACAGTACTCGCCATTTGTCACATCCAAGTCATTGAATCGACGAAGTCTTCGCCAATCATTCGATAATCCACAGCAAACACAACAACAGCAACAGTCATACCATCAACAGAGCCATCCATTCACACTAGCAAAGGGAACGGCAGACAAAGAGCACCAGAAGATGTCCAATACGTTTGGTGTTAATAACCTGAACGGAGACCAACAGAAACCGAATATCATTTACGGCCGTAAAACTGGCCGCAGAGGAGAAGTGATATATCCGGGTAAACATGGCTATCAAATAGCACCCACGGATACGGATCAGCCGCCCGTACGACCTCCACTACCAGACCATATCTACGAGTGCATAGACGAGGAATGCTATTGCTTTAATGCCGCCCAAAGAGCCGACTATAGGACTAAAAAGTTTTACCGCGAGTTCGAATCGCCCGCACGTATAGCCCGACCGCCTCCACTCAGCCGTGCAGTGGCCGCACCGGCATTCCGTGACCTACAGAGCACCGGCAGTGAACGCAATCTGTTGCGCACTATCGCCGCTTCAGTACTCAATTCGTCCACTGATCTGACGGCCAATCATAACAACAGTCGAAACACAACAACAAATAGTTTTAGTAATAATTGTAACAAAACTTTAAATAAGTTTTCGGACTTTCTGTTAGACAATAGCTGTTCGTCAGCTGCGGATCAGTTCTTGAGTGCCAGCAATGATGCCATGGCTTTGACTAATAGTTCGGAAGCGTCTGAATGTAGTTCTTTAGACGACAGACAGAGCACTGATACTAATCAATCGGCCGATCAGTTATGTCGACGAACTTCGCCGCAGTCGTCATCTATGGCCAGCACTGGTACTGCAGATAATGTCAGTGCCAACCAGTTATTGGAGGCTAATATTAAATACAGTGATAGTGGAGCTAACGGTGCTTTGGCTGACCAGCATATGATAGGTCGTTCCCAATTGATATGAAGATCAAAATTAATTTATAAAACGATTAATGAATTGAAATATAAAGAGCTTTGGATTCAATTAAAACATACAATAAATTCATTAATTATTCTATACTTAAAATTCTTGCGATTCTATGACAACACGTATGGAATCTGAGCTGAATTAACAAAATTTTGTGAATGAAATAAATGTTTAATTTTTCTATTAATTAATTTTGATTAGTATTTCTGCAGAAGAACTCTGAATACGAATTAATATAATAATAATTTTAATCATAAAAAAGCTGTTTATGTGAACAGAATATTAAAGTGAATAACAAAAGAAGAACTGATTTATTGAATGATTGATGGATTGATTTGATTACTATTACTAGTCATCAGTTTTTTTTTTATATATAAATATATTTTGTTTGTGAAGAATATTGAATAATGAATGAGAAAACTGACGATTAATTTAATTATTATATACTTTTATTCTCTCCTTTCGTCTCAACATTTCTTCTTTTATTTTTTTTTGTTTTCTCGTTATAATGAAAGACAATTTTATTTTATTATTTGATTATATTTGACACAAATTCACAGACAATTTGTTCCGCGTTTTTTCGCCTCTTTATTCTCCATTGAATTATTCATTCAATCAAATAATGAATTACTTTATTGTGTTTATCGTCTCTCAACTCAAACACATAATAAGAAAATAAATATAAAGAAAATTCTTTTAAATGCCATTCAATGACATTATTATACATCACATCAACTACTCGTATGAAACGATAAGAATATAATTCAATCTTCACTTTCGGCTGATATTCGTCTATAATATACAATCGTTTTTCAATATAATCCGCAGTTTATTATATAATATATTATACGAACACAACTACCCATAAGTGTGGATCAAAAGTGTATAAAAAAAGGTTAAACACGTTATGAGAATTCAATACTAGAGATGACTTAACTCTAAAGTGAATAATAAATAAGATTGCGATTAATGAAGCGATAGATCTGACACTTATTAATGGATTATCCGTTTAATGAAGAAAAGAAGTGAAAATTTATTCTTCTTTTTCTGTTGAAGAATATTCTTAACGATTAATATGAAGAATAAATAGTTAATTAAAATTGAAAAAAATAAAGATTTTATATATATTTTTGCTCAAAATCAAAGTGCGATAAAATATATTATAATTATTTGATAATTGAAAAAAATCTAAAGAATAAAAACAAAGTTTTTTCTTCTCATTATTATAAT
>JAQIWA010002105.1:0-14650 GCA_034693305.1 Eueremaeus valkanovi
AGATAAGGGAACAGCACTGACACTACACCTGTTGGTTAAGATTGCAACGAATGGACAATGAGTTCGGAACAGAATGAGAGTACGCGTGCAGTGGACGCGAAAACAAATTCAATTTCAACTCTGGTAGCAATGGAAGAGTCAGTTATAGAGGAATACTAATTAATCTCACCTTCCATAATTTGACCAGTATAATTTAGCAACAATCATAAGAACAGTAATATTAAATTGACCAGTGATAGTGTAAACTGTAATTATATCATGTTTTACCCATACATTGCATACTATTTATGTGTATAAGACTGCTGTGTTCTGAAGGCTATGTTTATTAATAATATATTTTATTATTGTTACGAATAATGAGTTAATGAATGAAAATAATGGAAATGTGTTTTAAAGTTAAAGATTCATTGGTTCCTTAAAGTTATTATTTCATATAAAAATAATCTGGTTGATGTTAACCAGGTATAACAATAACCTCATATACAATGAACTTGCTACAATAATGAATTGCCAAGTTAATGTTCTTAATTAACGCGTTTTTGGAAGTTAACTGTAGTTTAATATTATATTTGCTATAATTGGCTTATTTTGATAGCTATATTCGAATGACATAGATCAATTTAGTTTAAACATCGCACTTTAAAAATGGAATGGACACTGGTAATCTACCAATACTAACTAATCCGGTTTTAATCCAGTATACAATTATAGCCACAATAATAGTGATAACATTGAAAATAATAGCGATTATAAACAGTAGTCTGTATTCACTCGACTGTTCCTTCACATCTGAAGACGTATCAGAATTGTACCCTGGTGTCCCAGTCTTTGCAGTGAATATCCAATCGAATTCTAAGTTATGGGTATCACTCGGTAGGAAACACACGATTTTATCATGCCCATTATTTGCATTGGGATACGCTACGCCATCTACTGTACAAATGAAAAAATTTATCATTATTTTGAAAAATAATCTTGGTAAAAATTGAGTCATCTATCATCTATCAATTATCCTTGCAAGTTTATTTTTAATTACTTGATGAACAGGGTCAGAAATCTGAACTGTAAGATATTTTATCACTTGTAAAAATGTGACAAGCTCACTTCTCAGAGCTGAAAATAGAGAATAAAAGTGAACACTATTGTAATGACTCATACTATTACTAATGAGGGTAATATTTGTCTGAAACAATGAGAATATTTGTTATGAGCTAACAGTTCTCTTACGGCAGTCCTTATCGTATATGTGATAATAACCCGGGTCGTGATCCTCTGTTATCTTCACCTGGTGTTTGCCAAAATAATGTCGCATTGTATACAAATTGTCATCACCTTTCTCAAATATATGCCAGAATTTTCCTTGTTTAGGATCTGGTTCCTCATCAAGTGTTTCCTTTACTCCAAACCATACGAGAAATCTATTTGTTCTCCGGTTTTGTATCGCATAATAAGTGTTTGTATAGATTGACAGCTCTTTTCCAGTTTTAAATTCAATTATTGGACGTGGATCAGCTGAAGTAAAAATTAAATTAACTTGATAAATAATTAGAGAATAATTTGTTTATTGCGAAAATAATTACCTTGGTCAGATAGTTTTAAGAATGTTAATAATAAAATAACATTTATAACAATAAGTACTGAAAAGGAGAACATTATTTCGAAAATGAATTTCTATTTATTCTTATATTTGTTGTAATTAATGTCCAAATACTTTCTGATCTATCTTTGAAACTGAGCTTTAATTTACACTGTTGTCGGCAAATTCATACGGAATTATTTCTTTGCTCTTATTAGGAATTATTTTTGGAAAATGATCTTGTTAGTTTAGTCAAATATTTAACAATTTTCAATAACATTCATAGTATTAGACAAAATGTTAATAAATTTTTATTTAATGACAAACTTATTGCATAGAAGACTATTTGATATTTGAGTATTAAACACATTGAAAGGAAATAATAGAAAGTGAGCTTGGTTGCTTTTCAATGTAGATACACAGCTAATTGCACCCAAACTATAGACACAACCGTTGAATGTTATTAAAAACGTTTGACAAAAATTGCAATAAATTTTTTGTATTCTGTGTTCAAAAAAGACTCAAATAAATTGGCTTTGGTATGATTTCTTCCATATCATTACTTCCAATTTGTCCCTCTCTATTGTATGAAAAACAAAAATTATTTCAATAATTTTTAGAATAAAACTATTTAAGAAAATGTAAATTATTTTGCAATTCATACAAATATTATCTCTAATCTCATGACAATTATCTCTTGAGATATATATTTATTTGCTGTAAAAATAGATGAAAATTAATTCAATTATTGTTTTATAAGTAATAATAAATTAAATATTTTTTTGTAATGATTTTCAAACAAAAATTTTTATTTTGAAAAGACATTTAAAAATCAATTATCATTGCATGCATTCAATGACAAACACAACCAAATTGTTTGCAAATTAATTATAAATAATAACAAACAAAATGTTTGAAAAAATAAAAGTTATACAAAAATAATTGAGAGTTAGAAAATAAAATTGAAAAGAATAGACATAAAAGATAACAAGTTAAATACCAAGCATATTACGAGAACCAAAAGTAAGTATTAGGACCTTTAGTAATTCACAATAAACTAATCTAGAACAGCAATCTAGTATATATTTTTCAAATCAGCAATATTTGTGAGATTTGATGGCATGTGGTTTTATTTTATTAAAGTATTTATTTTTTTACAAAAATGAAATTTTTAAAAACATTCCAAACTCCTTTTTAAACTATTATTTAGCTTGATAAACCATGATATATAACTTGTTTGGGTTTGTTTAAGGGTTATAATGAAAAACTGAATTCAATTTTCCCATAGAATAGGCTGAAAATCCAGGAACTTACCCTTACATTGGCCATCGGCCGCTACAAATTTATATAGAGATTACACATATATAGAAGTCCTAGGTGAAGAGAAAATAAAAAAAACAGTGTTTGTCTTGTTAGTTTTATAGTTCAAAAAATTCTTTTTCGCAATAAGTTTATTATTAAATAATATTGTTTTCAATTTGTCTAATAGTCTGAATATTATGCGAAACTATTTAGTAAAGTGAGAAATATTATACTATTCACAAAACCTAATATATTTCATAACAATTTCCTTATATAATCAGACTATTAGACAAAATGAAAGCAATATTATTTAATAATAAACTTCTCACAAAAGAATTTTTTTTGTTTTTAATAATAATAATAGCATTAAAAGAATATAATAGAATAATAAAAAAGAGTTTGTTTGTTTATTATCTACATAACGACTTAAAATGACTTTCTTTATTCTCCGAGTGATGCAAGTGATTTCTCATAATACTTAGTCTTTTATAGTTTGAGTTCATTATAAGTGATGTCTTATCTGTTATATCATTGCAACAAAAACAGTCCAATTGTCCGAATGTGTGAACATTCTGTAGTGCGCTCTACACTCTATACACTGTTTTGTCCAAAGATCGCATAAAATATAGCACTTGATTAATATTCACATTAATTTTATAATTGCTATAAATCTACTACAAAAGCACAAGGATGTAGATAGTGTTGTATAAGGCCATCAAGTCCCGGGAAAACACCAAGAGAATTTGTTAGGAAAATTAATTCACACATTTTGAAATTTGAAAACTCCACTAAAAAACCTTTCCTGGTGGTCCTGAAAAAATATTTTTTACTGGGTCGATTCAGTATTATTCCTTGTTTACAAAAATATAACAATTAAACTGGAGAATAAACTGAAGTTAAATGTGAGCTCAATATATATTAATCCGACCTTGGTCCACCTCAATGGCCATACCATGATTATCAGATCTAATTTCGAAGAAATTTAGAAGATGAATGAGCTTACTGGTTCATACCCGGTGAACTTTTTCCTTTGATATTCTATTCTAATTCTCTCTAAATTTGCAATTTTCTACTTTAGTGTCACACAAGCTATGCCCGAATTGACACTTCATCACTTACTTGTTAGTTCTCAGTGAACTTTCTGAATTATATAATACCTATGTATCCTTTGCTACCTTGCACATATTGCACAGTTAATATAATATTTAAGTTATTATATGAAATAATAAAATAAAGAATTTATTGTTTTATAGACTAGTTATCATTGAATAGATGACTATTGTATGAAAAATAAGTAAATGTGTTAGAAGTTATGAAAACCTATGGTAAATACTTTAAATTAAGAACTGTTTGAAGAGTGATTCATTATACTTGCTGCCTACGCCTCTAAGTCACAGGTGTTAAAATCGAATGGCTGTTCTTTCGAAGTAAAGAAGCTATATATCAATGATATATAAACTCGTATATTTTGAAATATCTTAAGATCTCAGTAGTCTTAAGATGCGAGTCACCGGAAACAATAGCTAACAAAAAATATTTTTCATTTCTATAATATATAAGAATTTCGAACTGAATAGTGAGAAAATGAGTGTCAAACACCCTTTTAACGTCATTCAGGCCCGAATTATTGAAAAAATTTGGTGAATATTTAATTGACCATGCAAAGCCACTCATGAAAAATGTCCGCAAAGTTCTTGGACAGATTCTAAAGAATGAAGTCTTGGCACTTTTTAGAGATAGAGGCTTATTCATAAGATAATAACTTTTATTGGTCCCTAATCTTAATTGGTTCAATTCTTTTGTTTTTGCGTAATTAACAAAAATAAACTGTCACATCAATGAATCAGTCTTTATATTTAGATAATAGTCCCAGTTAGAAATATAGGAACCAATTTGAGACTTTTGAATTTTCAATTGCAACTCCTCAGCAAATTGAAGTTTCAAAAAATTTGCTAAATAAATAAAATTAATTTTTAAACAATTCATCAATTTCAATTCAAATTTTAAAAACAAAACAATCAAATCCTACATTTATTGCAAATCCAAAAAATTTACAATCACACGATAAACTGAATCGCAAGCATGTCAAAACTGGAAAATCTAAAAATTTTAAGTTAGTCTGTGCCTTTTCTACCGGTTACAATGTCATTCTGCCGCTATAAATTTATATATAGTGTGACGACTCACAACATAGGGGGTTGAAGATTGGGGGGAATTCGCTACGGCGCGAATTCCCAGGGGGTGACCAAACCCGTTGCCAGTGTGGTTTCCAGCAGTGAATACGGATTTAGCGGAACAGGGGGTGACTTTCGCCACCACAATATATATGTCAGATCAGTTCAGATAGAGTGTTACTTACGACAACAGTGGTCGTCTCAATGTAATGATTACGTCAATTCGAAATTACGTGTTTCGCAAAAAGTCTTTATTTCGTCATAATTTAGATCCGATTTTTACAGTACATAAAATTCTAGTTATATATACTTTTCGTTTTAACAGAGTCTATGAGTTACTGAAAAGCTACTGAAAAGCTACTGAGAAAATGTTAAGAACTTTTAAATCATTTGTTCTGGTTTTGGTACGAATTCGATTCATAGTTGAATTCGTTTTATACTGTATAAACATTTGTCCAAACTTTCCATTCGTCTTGACTTTGTTGTACTGTTTATGTGTTTTGATAGAACTTTCCATAAGTTCTGACTTTTATTTATGTTTATTGTCTTTGTTTTGACAAATGTCTGTCAAATTGATTATGAAGTGGTTGGCCGATCGCACGGACCGCCATAATAGTAACAAGAATGCCCATTATAAATTTAAGTCAACTTTCGAAAGTCTCTATTTGCAAGTCTCTATAAAAGCAGGTGAATACTTTTCAGAAATACCCTGTCTCCTACCCTAGCTGGGAAAGACAAGGCTAAGCATGTTAAGGGAAATGCATGACTATGAAAAGTGTAGGCCTTGAAAAAAAGTCATTTGTTAATAATAGGATAGACTGAAATGGCTGAGAGTTCTTTATTAACAACGAGATAGGTTGAAAAAAACTATGAAAAGGCTTGTCCTATATTAACGGGATAGGCTGAAAGACTGGGACATTTCTGAAAAATTTTTATTATTAACGGAATAAGCTGAATAAGGCTAGGTCATTTTTAAACATTTTTATTAATATTTCATAATTTTGTGTCATTTTTCCATATCTTTCAGCAAATTTTCAAAATTTTACATCATTTTTCGGAATTTTTCAGCAATATTTCATAATTCAGCAATTTTCCTCTTTGCATCTTTTTCGACTTTTTTCACCAATTTTTCTCTTATTTGCATCATTTTCCCACATTTGTTAAGCAAGTTTCCTCTATTTTGCATCATTTTCCCACATTTTTAAGCAGTTTTCTTCTATTTTGCATCATTTTCCCACATTTTTTAGCAGTTTTCGTCTATTTTGCATCATTTTCCCACATTTTTAAGCAGTTTTCTTCTATTTTGCATGATTATCCCACATTTTTAAGCAGTTTTCGTCTATTTTGCATCATTTTCCCACATTTTTAAGCAGTTTTCGCCTATTTTGCATCATTTTTCGACTTTCAGCAATTTTCTAATGTTTTTCATTTTTTTGACATTTTTCATTAATTTTGTGAATTTATATAGTCCCTTCTAAAGAAAGTGGATTAAAAACTTGTTTGGCGATAATTTGCTATAGAGAAAGAAAACTTCGACACAACACTTGGATAAACTGTGAATTCATATTTATCTCCAGAGATAATTGTCATGAAATAATTGAATTATACTGTATATTACATTATATTTTATATTCATTTCATTTTATTTTATACTTTTGTGAAATAACTGTTTGAAATAAATGATAAAGCTATTTTTTATATCAAAGTGTTTTGAAATTAATTTTTATTTAATTTGAAAAAAGAGTAAATAAATAATATTAATTTTTAAGAATTTATATCATATAATAATAATTATTAAAATGACTGATATTTTGAACAAATTCAGTAATTTTGATAGAATTCACCAGAATTTTAAAAATAAAATCAAAATATTTCATGTTTTGAATAGAAGTAATATAATATTAATCACAAAAGACGACCAAGTGTTTGGTTTGGGAGGCAATCATTTCGGATGTCTTGGTTTCGGACACAACAGAGCTGTTAATGAAATACAAGAAATACACGAATTGTGTGATAAAAATATTAAACACTTTTCTATTGGATATAACTTTGTATTAGCGCTCAGTTTTGATAATAAAGTTTTCGGTTGGGGAAAGAATAACTATGGACAGTTAGGCCGGGAATATACCAGTGCTTACAATGAATATTTAAAACCAGAAATAATACATTATTTGGAAAATAAATCAATTTTTCAAATATCAACCGGTTATTGCCATTGTTTGGCCCTGACATCTAATGGACAGTTGTATGGATGGGGCAGTAATTATTACGGACAGATTGGATGCAATGATAGTGTGCATAAAATCATTTCAATCCCTATTGATTTGAGTGTATTTTTTTATGGAAACAAAATACAATCAATTTATTGCAGTAATAGTCAATCATTTGTGATAACACTCAATAAATGTGTCTATAGTTGGGGTTATAATTTTCGGTATAATTTGGGACATTATGGGGTAACCGATGAAAATATTTATAAACCAAAACAAATAGACATTCAAAATATTATTACGATTCGTTCGAATAAATTAAAAACTTATTTCCTATCAAACGAGGGAATCATTTATTTTTGTGGAGAATATCGGACTTATATTTTTTTAAGACACTACCAAAAGTATCCGATAAAAGTTGACTCGGATATTAAATTTATATCAATTGAGACGATAAAAAATTATGATTATGCTTATGATTTATTTGAAACCAAACAATTCACTGCTTTAAGTGATAATAATATTTATATTCTGTTCGGAAATTCTATTGAAAAAACAGTTTACAATAATTTCATTGATTATTATTCAAAAGAATTTCAAAGGACTTACAAAACAAACTATATAGAAATAAAGGATAATCCGGGTAAATATTACCTTTATAAACTATTTTTTCTCTAAATTTTCAAATTCAAACCATTTAACAAATATTTTTAATTTAATTTTTCAAAAATGAAGAAAAGCTTTCATTTCTACAAAATTTTAAAAATTTATTTATCAAACAAAATAAAGAACAAGAATTTACAGATAAAAACAAAGAAGTTAAAACATATAATCAAGGTGGCAGTAATAATTTAGATTTGAAACCAGCATTGACAGATGAAACAAATACTCAAAATATTTCTAATTTTGAGAGATATAAACAGAATTACATTGATTTGGGAATCATAGGTTCGGGTGCATTCGGTGAAGTTCACAAAGTCATGGATCGATTGGATCGAATGGAATATGCAATGAAAATAATCAAACTGGATGGTAAGGAAATTTTATTATGAAACTGAATATGAATTTTGCTGGTTTATAATATTAAGCCTTTTGAATTTCGGTGTATTTAAATAACTAGTTAAGAAGCTCGGCCAACAGCACACTAATACGTTCATATTTTAGTCATTTTCAAGTTCTGCTTCAAATATATTCTTGATATCAATATTATGGCGAGCGCTGAAGTTACAGATATATGCAAAGAAACTGCGACTGGATTCAAATTAATTTAATTCAAAAAGTATTAATCTGATTTGCAAGATTCAAACTGAAGAAGGACTCCTAGAGCCCAACTGAACAAAAAATTAGATTTTTATCTTGCCCTTAATTTTCAAAATAATTTTTTTAACATGAAATTTAATGACTAAAAATAGACCAAAAAACTGACTCCAAAATATTATACATTTTCCTAGATAACTTCTTTATTTCTCAATCGATTTTAATTTTGAAACCGGGGATAATGAGAGCAAAACAAGATCTTCCTGATAGTATATAACTTACCATGATAGATTATTTGAAATTTTCATAATCGGTGTAAAATATTCAAGAAAATAATGGCTGGAAAAAAGCGCGCGAAAGTCAGCGCTACGCTAGGTCAGCGTAGGCTAGTTCAACTGGCCAAAAAATTGGTGATTTCTTGTTAAAGGTGATATTTAAGACTAATATGGTAATTTCAGCACCAAAGTATTAGAAATTTATCATAAAAACACAACTTGAAATCTGCAGGTTTTGGGAAGTGCGATTTTAGGATCAGGAAATTCCAAATTCAAAAATTTACTGTGGTGATTCGGGCAGAGATAAAATTCTGATTTTTCGCTCAGTTGAGTTCTAGGTATCCTTCTTCATTTTGAAATATAGATCGTGAAAATTACTTAGCTAGTTTTGAATTAAATTCTTGTTTACTCGATCGCAATTTCTTTGCAAAATTCTTTACTTAGGTGTAGCAGCTCGCGTTGAGATGAATGAAATGAACAGTTTGATTTCTTCGAATTACATTTAATAGCTAAAGAAATGAAGCCAAACTAGTATGATTTGATAAGAAGGTTTAACTGAATAAAAATATAGGTGAAAATATTAGCTCGCTTTCAGAAAAATGCAATTTTTAACTCCGCTCCGAAGGAAAAGGAGTATATAGTTTTGTGAGTTATCTCCACCCGTGTTTTTGTCCATAATATTCATTATGGCGTATAGCGGATATTCAGCCAAATCTTGGGTCAATGTAATGCTTATCTCACATCTGTTGTAATATACTTGACAAATTTTTCAAGATATATTGAAATTTTTTGAAATTTCATATAAAAAGCATTAATTTGAATTTCAAAATTTCAGATGAAAACGAAAGTTTAGGAAAGAAAGGGTTGAAAGAAGTGCAGATTTTGGCACAAATGGATTCAGAATATGTTGTGGAATATAAACATTCGTGGAGTGAATACAACACTATTTATATACAAATGGAGTTGTGTTCAGATAACCTGAAGAATCTTTTGACACTAAAGTCAACCGCTTTTCGAAGACTACTGAATCGACCGATGAATGCAATCGAATATTATTTTTCAATCGAAATATTGAAAGAAATTTTAGAAAGCCTTCATTATTTGCATTCATATAAACCCAAACCCATTATTCACAGAGACCTCAAACCCTCAAACATTTTAGTCTCGTTAAACAATATTAATGGAAGACATTTAAAGTTATGTGACTTTGGTCAAGCTACTTACCAGGATACTACAAATATGTATCATACAATTGAAGTAGGTACTATGAAGTATATGGCACCTGAAGTACACAAGGGCAAATTATATGACACTAAAGCTGACATTTACAGTCTGGGCATAATTTGTGAAGAGATATTCGAAATGGATTTGAACAGGTACATATTTTAATTCATCAAATGTATAGAAGAAATAACGAAAAAATTATCTTAAAATAAATTTATTTGTCAACATAGTGCTATAATCAAAAGCATTGAAAGAAGCCTAACAATTATGTTTTACGAGCATGGTTCACTGTTAACTTTTGATAAAATTATAGGAGATATATGAGACTTCAACTGTATTTAAAAATTAATATGATAGAAGGAAATATGGGGGAAATATAATTCTTGCGATTTACATCTGATTAGCGATCACAAAGAATAACTTGAAATCAGTTTTTCAATTAGTTGAAAGCAATATAAAAGTTATTTGATATCAATTACAGTAAACTCTGCACAAATTTGAGTTCTATAAATTCACCATTCTATAATTTCAACCTGGTTATCATCCCGAAAATTGTGAACAATGTTAAAGTATAGGACGAATTTCCCGTAAATCTTAAACTATATTTTGAAATATCTTAATCCCAACATTTAAAATTTTTGTTTTTCATCTGTATATGACTAATGTTTTTGCATAAAATTTATTTCAATTTCAAAATTCATTTTTCAGTTCAAGCGTTGGCTATAATTGTATTAAAGTACTGATCAGTAAATTCAAGAGAATTGAAGTCACATTAGTTTTAATGCAAATGTCCCCCCAATGGAGGCAAAGACCCACTTGTGCTGAAGTGTTGCACATATTTAATGAGTTATCTCTGAATCCAAATCAACTAAACCTACAAAATATTGAAAGCGTTTTGAATGAACTGAAAACATATGAAAACCAATTCTTTTACATATATTTGAGTGAAAAACTCAGAAATAGATTAAAATAATTGTAAAATAGTTTTGAATAAAATAATTAGTGAATATTTTCTATATAATGAAAATTATTTATTTTTCTTATGAATAGTTTCTATAAATAATATAAAAATAAAATATTTTCTTATCATAGCATTCAATACTTATTGTCTCTTATAGTTTGAGTTCACTATAAGTGTTGTCTTATCTAAACATTCCTTCTGTTATATCATTGCAACAAAAAACAGTCCAATTGTCCGAATGTGCAAACATTTTTCATTGACACTCATCTCACAAATTGTAAACATGAAAATACAATTCAATATAAACGTGCATGGTTAATAAAAGGAAAAGGTCCTCTGAATACCCGCCAAACAATTTATTTTCAATTTAATGTATAGTTGTAAATAATATGTTCGGCTTTTATTACAGTTCCTTCAATGAAAAATTATTTTACCCAAAAATGTTTATAAAATTTTTTGTAGCCAATTACCAGAACCATGATTAGAAAGTTACAACTTCACCAAGCGCATTTTATCAGCAGTCAGATCTGAATGTTTTGTCTCGTATTTACTACTAGTACATAAATGCTTTTTACGAAAACTGTATTAGAAATATTTTCAAGCATTCAAACTGAAATTTGACCATGCATAATTGAATTTTTACATATTGTTAAAACATTATTTTTGTAATTTTTTCCAATATTGTAAAATTAATCTTTCTTAATCTGACTAATTTATTTTATCTGAATTTCAGATTTTCACCAATAGCAAGCTATTTAATGTTTTCATGAACAAGTTCAAAATCTAGAAAATGTTGTTTAATATGATTGTATAAAAATACCCGTTTATTATAGATTTGATTATAAGCGAAAGTCGAATAAGTTTTAAATTATTAATGAATAACCAAGATATTAAAGCTTTAAAGTTTAAATTAATATTTAAAATTTATATTCAATATATTCCTGTATATTGATAGTCCAATCTGTCTTGCTAGGACAAAAATATAATACTGGATAGTAATGAAGAATTTTCTTATTATTAAAAATTGAAATATGAATTAAATATTTAGAAAACAAAATTTTTAACTGGTTTACTTAAATTATTTGCTAGTTAATTGAAATGTTCGTTCTTAATCTTAAGTAAAGACAAGAAATCTAATGTATGCTCAACAGTGAAATAATATCTGTTAACTAAGTTTTGGTTTTAGTCCGGGTGAATGAAAGGATAACGCTTGTATCAATACTTGTTTTTAAATTCATCAGGATTAATTTTTTATACGGACTGGCTTTATAATTAATAACAGAACCATGGTAATACTTGGCTACGAAAAAATTTTGATTTCTTGGAATAAACTGTAATATAAGTTGAATTTAATATTTGAAACTAATCAAGAAAATGAGAAATAATAATTGGACTTCTTTGAAGGTAGAAAATTTTGACTTCAATACTGTTCATTTTAATTATAACAATTGAATTTTACCATTTCTCCAAAAAATAATGAAATTAAAAAAAATTATTCTTTTTTTGTGGATTAATTTATTTGACTGGAATTCCATATAGTTCCAGATAGAAATCTATGTGCACTTTTTTATTAAAACAAGTTCAAATTGTACAAAATGTTGTCGATTAATATTATATAAATTTAATACACGTTTAATATTCAGTCGATTATAAAGCGAATAAATGTTAGAAGGATTGATAGGCAAAACATCCTGGGTGTTGAAATGAAATGGTCAAGTCATAATGAATATCGGCCAGGCTTATTACGAGTCAGTATCTTGCATAAGCCAGTCGTGGTATTTCAGCGTCTTTCGTATGGTTGAGGAAACTTTAATCGAGACAATGAACAAGGTTATAAATGTTGGCCAGGCCGTTAATAAGGCTTCACCAGAATATCTGATCATAAGAATATCTTGGATAAAGCATTCTCTAGACGTCTAGAAAAATTCATGCGAAGACGCAGGTCATCTGATGTTTTTTGAAAAATCTTTGAAAGAATTTTTGATTATTTATAAAAATGAATTCAACTTTGGTAGATTATATTTAAGAATCGCAGAGATATAGCGCGATTAATAGCTCTGTTATGATTATAAACAACACTTGAGCACAAGTGGGTCTACTTCTCCACATCGGGTACGACAACATTGAGCACAATATTTCCATAATTTTCATAAATTTCCAATAAATAGTTTTCGATCAAAATTATGAGTTCAAGAAACAATTTTTTTTGTATAAACTGTAATATAAGTTGAATTTAATATTTAAACCTAACCATGAAATTGAAAAATTAAAATTTGGGGAGAAGCGGAAGTGGCTATAATTTTGTTAACCATGATGAATGGTTTTGACAAAATATTTATTTTTATTTAAAATATTTTTAATATTCTACTTAAAAACTGTATTTAATTTGTGATTTTGAAGACTATTTAAATTTTTGATTTACGAATAAAAGATATTGCTTAACCATGGTAGAATTATGATTAAGAAAAAAATTGTTTGATTAGAATAAACTGTAATAAAAAATGAATTAAATGTTTAAAACTAACCATGAAATTGAAAATTAATAATTGGAAATAGGTGCAAAAAAAATCTTTTTTTTTGTTTTAATCATAATGTTTGAATTAGAAATTATCATTTAATTGATCTGTTACCTTTTGTCAAATAAATTATTTTTAAAAATTTTGTTTGATGATTTTTTTTAAAAATTAATAGCAGTTTAATTTGCTATCGATTATGTGACAAAAGTCGGATAAGTTTTAAATAAGCATTTATTCAATTGTGTTCACATTCATAAGTCTCGGGTCCGCTTCCCGTCCCATACAAGCCATGATTGATAACTATGACAGCAGTGAGAAGTAGTTACAGAACTGCATTTTACTTAACACCATCCTGAGTGATCTGCCATCTATTTATGCTTCCGTTACTATTGATAATTTGTTTTTTGAAATAAACTGTAATAATAATAGAATTTAATATTTAAAACTAGCCATGAATTTGAAATTTAATATTTGGAAGATATGAGGGGTTTGTTGTTTTAATCTTGTATAATTGAACTCAATTGAATTTTTACTTTTTTAAAAAATATTTTCAAAATTTTTCAAAAATTGAAAAATTAATCTATTATTTCTCGATTTATTTATTTGACTAGAATTATAGAATGCTCAAGATAAATTTCTATATACTGTTTTTATGAGCAATTTCAAAATCACATTGTAAAAAACGATTTTTTTATAAATACAAGTTTATTATTCAATCCATTATAAGACAAAAGTCGAATTTATAATTTAGGATCCTGTTTAACTTGTAATAATTTTTAGGTGGGGTTAATTTTTCAAAAAAATATATATTTTTTTCTTCCAAAATAATAATTTTGAATGTCCTGATAAAATTTTCATATTAAATTATTTTTTTTTCTACAGTTTTTACAATTTATTTATTTAATTTTATTGAAATTATTGTGAAATTAAAAAACTGAGAATTAATAAAATTAAGTTGGCCATGACTTTAAAGACACGACACGACACGACACGACACGACACGACATGACACGACACGACACGACATGACACGACACGACACGACATGACAAGGGGTGGTGGTGGGGGGGTGGTGGGGGGTGGGGGGTCCTGATAGCGAATCTATAATCACCATTTCTAAAGAAAGTAGTGATAAAAAATATGCACTAAATATGA
>JAQIWA010002106.1:0-14648 GCA_034693305.1 Eueremaeus valkanovi
ACCCCGACATTCATTCCTGACCATCAAATTACCCCGACATTCATTCCTGACCATCAAATTACCCCGACATTCATTCCAAAACCAGTAATTTTTAGTATAGAGAAGAGAACTAATTAATGTCAAAATGAATTTATTTCTATAAACCAAAGAATTGATATGTTTTTAAAGTTTAAAAAAAGTGAATTTTTAGGAATTTCCCCAAAAAGTCTCTAACGATGAGAACTGATTAGAAAGTGGTTAATGTTAGCTAAAGTACACTTAATGTTGCAGTTTGTAAGGCCTGTAGTTATTATGTCACATATTTGCGCTCAAGTGGTCAAACCGGTCATTCACAACAACTCGGTTTCGCTTTTCACCATTCATTCCAGACTTTATGTTAGACTTTATTTGAAGTCATTCTCAAAAATATTTTGTTTGCGTTTTTAGTCAATTATTATTTTATATTATAATACTTCGAATAATATTATAATAACTTCTATATAGTGGCCAAACTGGACCCACTCCGGGAGTTGTGTCTGCAATAAAAATTAGATATTGGGCTCAAATTGAGTATAGAATATGGCAACTATTGATACTACAGGGTATAGCGCCTACACTGAAAATTGACCAAATTAACTTGAATCGAATCAATACAGGGTAATTATCTTATATCTGACTTATATAAGTGAGTTAAAGATGTGAAAGAGGTTAGGGGTTGGGCCAAAATACTCTGTATGTCTACAAAATGTATAAATCCTCTGCTTTTAGCCAAAGGAGAAAAGCACTTCTGGTTCACTGGTCTGACTGACTGAACAAAATTGAAAGTGATTTTTGATTGAAATTATGTGAAATATACTTAAAATTCAAACTAATTTGGATTAAATTAATTCAAGATTTGGTTGGATTTAAGACAATCCTAACGTTTATTCTCTAAACTCAATAAAGGTTTCGTATAGAACATAATTAGCAAGATACTTTTAAAGAAATTCTGAATCAAACCAATTATAATTCACTTCAAACTGTGATTTATTATAGTACAGACTATCAGTTATATTGAGCACAGTTACTTTAATACTGTATCAATCCAACGACCAGGAATGGACAGTGGTGGGTTCATTTCTGAATAGCCCCCAGGGTCAAAGGGCATTCTAAATCGGATAAGAAAAGCAATGTTTCTAAAAAACACTGCTTTAAATCTGAAGACTTAACCTGTACTCAAATACTTGATTTTTTTTGTTTTTAGCTCGAGGTTGTCGGCCGACCACTGATTCTATGAGACTACAGCCCCTGAGGTCGCAAGTCTGGACATACGTTATAAATGAGAAGCATTAATGTCAAGGTTTTCTGAGCACTCAAATGACTCGATAAATATTTTATTGATATTGAAGTGAGGACTCATATGAACAAGAATTGAGATTAAAAGATATCCAGTTTATAGCCCAGAAGATCAGAAGGTATTGAGAGGCATAGGGGCTGCTGGGCCTGAAAATGCATAATATTATCGGTCGCACAGACGGTCACAAAGAATGAAGTTTTTAATAAAGCCTTTTGTGTTCAAAGACCAGAAGAAGGAAACAATTAATGCAATAATTAAGACAATAAGATCTCATTCGAGCGGAAGTGCTTTATTTGGTTTCCAAAAGAGGTAAACGAAGTAAAGCTATTGAAAGATAAATCATCCATACAGTGCATATACCAGTGCATATACCAGTGAAGAATATTAGCTGAATGTCTTCAAACTATTGCTTGTTTTTACTATTACTTGAATATCATTTCACGGAATAAATGCTCGAATAGATTGGCTTAAGGTTCGGTCCATAGAGACGGATAGAGACCGAGTTGTATAAGGAATGAATACAATATTGTTAATCATTAATAATTATTGAGTTCACAAACAATCTATTCTATTATATTCAGCAAATAGTCTATTAAATAATCTCTATTAACGATAAAAACTAATTCGGTTTAAAGCTTGCGATTCAATAGTTTATTAAATAACTTTAAACTTAAACCTTTTGTGAAGAACGCAAAATTCAGCAAGGTTGATTAATGTTTGTTCAATGTATTTAAATTAAGTGCTAGTTCAGATTCTATAAAAGTTTAATAGTTTTCTAGAGTGCATGTTATTGGCGACTTACGTGTGTCCTATCATTAGGATAATCGAGGTCTATAATTAAGTAATACAGTAGAACCGGATTAATTCACCGGTAAGTTGACCTTTCCTTTCCCACATCCGTTATGTTGTCTTTAATGTAAGAAAATTTAAATAAATCGCAAAAATCGTGAATTTATATGAAACGAATGGATTATCTGACATAAACTTAATTTCTTGGAAACAGATTTCATGTGAAAACAAATTAAATTCAAAACAATTAAACTTACTTTTTGTTGAAAATTAAATATTTTCGTATTAACTACAGTAATGACTAATTGTTTAGAAATTGAGATTAAGAGCCGTTCGGTTAGATCTACTGCTGACAGTCAATTATATACTTATTTTGAAAATCGACGCCAAAAATAATTGTCTGACAATTTTTATAAGACTTTTATTCAAAAAACACCTCAACTAATAATTAGCGGTAAAACTACCATAACTTGTCTTAAGTCTAATATAAAATAAAGTATAATACAGTATAACTCAGTTTTCCTCAATTCAACCGAAATTAAGAAAAAGCTAATGAATGAAAATGTGCGCTAATTAGCCCTCATTAACAGCAAAAGCCTCTAAACTGTAGAATATATTAATGAATATAACTTTATATATATATATTAAAGTTATATTATACACATATAATATATAGAGTGTATAAATGTGTATAAATGCTGACAGCTTTACATTACAGCCAATATTTAAAAGGATAGGATAGTATAAGTTTGCAACGATCCCGCGACACCATTAGTTTTATTGCTTCAAGCTCAATTTGTTGATCAAAGAGGATATTTTTCTTCTCTTGAGATCTTTGTAATCTTGCAGAAATTGATGAGAACAACACAATTGTTCAATTCATAGTCAGTTTTTACACTTAAACCTCTGAATTGAAACTCATTTGAATTGTGGATAAGAATAAGCTTTTAATTTGTTGGGAATTAATGCTAATGTAAAGCATTGAATGTCAGTTCAATCTAACAATTGTAAGCAATACTCAGACCATTAAAACAAATGAATATTTAATTAATTAATTGAGAAAATTATATTCAATTAAATAATGATAGAGTTATTTTGCATTTTTATCAGACAAACAAACATTAAAAAAGAACAAAAAAAAACATTAGTTTGGCTTCAATTGCAGAAAATATATGCATTATATTAGAGTCTAATACGATATAAAGATCTCATTATTTTATTTTATTTTTATCATAAAATCGCATCTGTTTTCCACTAACGATAAGTACCGTTGAAAACACACACAAAAACATATGAGAATAGAGTAATGTTTTGCATAACAAAAGATTGTTATTTCAAAAAAAATCTAATGTTTTATATAAAAGATAAATAAAGTGAAAGCAATTGTCTGCGGAAATGGAGATAAAATTCTCATTTTATTCGGTTCTTTCATTTGTAGCATAATTTTAAATTAAAAATTCAAAAAACAATTTTTGTTAGACTTCTGTTTAGTTTGACTTAAAATTCTTAATTAAAAAACTTATGAATCAATCAAATAGTAAATAATATTTTGCACAAAAACTTATATAAAATTTAATTAGAAATAGAAATATGAAAAAAATTAACTAAAATTCTGATAACTCAACACAAATTCAATTATTATTCTGTAAAAAAAAGTTTATTCAATGAATATTTTTGTCGAAAACAAAAAAATTTAATGAAAACCCTATTTAAAAAAATTTCTTTTTATATTAAATATAAGAAGTTTTATATAATTTAATATCGTTTAAGAAATAGTTTTCGTCTCTTTGTTTCAGACATTAGTCTAAAACAAGTATCAAATGAATGAATCGTTTCATTCAATTCATAGTTAGAATAAATGCAGAAAACAATCGATTTTTTAAATAGAAATTCGAATAAAAAGAGTTTTGTTTTTATGATTTCAAAGCTTAGAATTTAAGAAACATTTTATCCATTTGTTTAAAAAAATTATTTATTATTTAATATCAAATAAAATAGCGTTAAATAAAAGCTATTTAGCGGTCAATGAGTTCGTAAACGGAATTAATTCTCTATACTTTTCGGGCATAAAAGGCTTGAGAGGTTCGGGAACTCTAATGCCTTCCGGTGTTTGATAGACTTCAAGTATGACACAGATGGCTCGGGTGACGGCACACATAGTTCCGTTAAGCATATGCACGTACTCTACCTGACCGGTCATCTTCTTCGTCTGCCCGAAGCGAATCTGAAGTCTTCGGGACTGATAGTCAGTACAGTTGGAAACGGAGACCAACTCTCGGAAAGCCTTAGAGCCGGGAAACCAGGCCTCGAGATCGTACTTCATGGCCGCCGCGTTGTTCAGAGCGCCCGACACTATACTCACGATCTGATAGGGAATGCCTAACGACTGGTAAAACTTTTCCGCGTTTTCGATCATTTCGTGGAAATAATCCCAAGACTTGGCCGGAGAGCTGACGACGAACTGCTCGATCTTCTCGAACTGATGCACTCGGAATATACCCCGGGTGTCCCGGCCGTGTGCGCCCACCTCTTGCCTGAAGCAAGTGGACAGACCGGCGTACTTGAGCGGTAAAGTCGACGGATTGAGCCATTCGTTGCGATGAAGTGCAGCGATAGGCTGTTCCGCAGTGGCGATCAGATACTTGTCCTCCGAGTCGTCGCTGTCTTTACTGGATATGACTTTATAGAGTTCGTCATCGAATTGACTCAACTGAGCGACAGAACTCATTAAACTCTTTCTCATCCAAAAGGGGGTATAAATGGGCTCATAGTTGGCGTCCGATAGGAATCGTAGGGAGTATTGGATGAGCGCCTGCTGTAACCAAATGGACGGACCCGTCAGGAAGTATCCGCGCGAACCAGCAATGTCTGAGCCGTGCTCTGTGTCTACGCCACCGATCAGTTGGATTAAGTCGACGTGAGATAGCATTTTGTAGTCGCCCTCCAACTGATCCTTGTCTACGCACTCACCCCATGTCCTGACCACTGCATTCTCGTCCTCATCAGCACTGATCGGAACGTCTGGATGTAAAAGGTTTCCGATTTCGCGCAAAACGGCATTCCTTTTGGTCTCGAATTCATTGAGACATTCATTCAATTTGATTATCTGTTCCTCAACTTCTTGTCGAAGATGTCTCAGGTCTTCGAGACTGTATTCACCACTGATTTCATTAACTTTAGTCAACAGATCAGTCAAATCGAAGACACGTTTAGTAGAGGTTTGAGTCGATTGTTGGGACGACTGGTCTTCAGCCGACTCTTTGTTGGCTTTCTTTAACGATTTCATACGATTTCCGTATTCTTTGGAGATTTGATTCTTTGCTTTATTCAGTTGATCCAAATGGTGACGCGTTTTGCGCCAATTGTTGTCCAAATCAATCACTTGATCCACATTATGGATGTCTGCGAACCTGTTCTTCTCGTTAGAGCGGACTCTCTCCGGATCTCCGCCTTTGTCTTCACGAAACAGATCCAAATCTAAAACCATTTCCGGATTTAGTCTTTACGACAATTAATTCAATTATTATTTTATTTAATAAAAAATATTTAATTAATTAAACGCTTTGTTTGAATCCAAGCCTAAAATAAAAGCAAAAGAGAAATGATTTTTGAATTAATTTTTATTTGAATAAACTTTGAATTGTTTTCAGACATCTATTCACACGAGTCATACGAATCATACCTCAAATTGTGCTTTAAATCCAAAACAATATTATTATTACAAATAATAGTCAACAATAACGACAATAAGAGTCCATATGTTTAGCAGAAAATTAAATCAAAAACTGATAAAATGAATGCAATGAAAGCCGGCATTAAATCTATGCCTGGATTGCAACGAAAATATAAATATTGCGATACCTGTGCTCTCAGTCACTGATAGCGTTACCATTAAATTGCTTTCCACACAACCCGACAGACACTCAGCTCTTCTTTGATTTGTCTTCACTTGTCTTAATTCATGCCTTAATCTCGACCTTAAGGACACTAACCATAAATATCTCCACAAAAGTGTCAGTAAATACAGTGGTATCGAATATTTCACGACAGGCCAAATGATGGCGAAAAACCTATTTTTTATTAGAGTTAATAAGTTTGCCCAGGTTCAATTGAGTGTTCAATTTAGAAGGCCATACAGAGATGTCGAAGCAGTGAAACAAAATGACCGAATTTAGTACACATTTAACTGAATTTAACTGAATTCGCCTAATTTAAGGACAATTCTATCAAATTCGGTTGACTACCCTGTTCAATCGGTGTTTTGTCCACCATTTTATCCTGCTCTATTCCCCTGACTGTGGAGCCGGGACATCCCTATTTAATTATTTGTTCATTTATTGCCAAAATGGGTGATATGTTTAATACTCGTGAATATCTGATTCCATTGCTGACAAAAATCCATAACTGATTAGTTCTTCACTCAATAATTGCTATGAAAGATAAAAATGGACTCAACTCTCAGAATAGAAGCATATTTTCTGCATTCAAATAATGAGAATCGAAGTCATAGAGTATTAATATTCTGGTCGACACAATCATTGAATCCTTACTCTCTATAGTCTATAGTTATCCCCCTTTTAGTGAAACGATATATTTTAGAGCATATGTTATATAACGTGGAAATAAAGTTCATTGAATTGAATGACTCAATAATAACGTTTGATTTTGAAATCAATTGATTATTTAATTAATACTTGTTTTGTCTGAATATTCTTATCTTTAAAATTCGAATACAATTCGTATGAAATTTAATATATTATTAATACAATCGAAGTTTGAATTTATCAAAATTCCGTTTTTGTCCTGGGTCCAATTTTCCCTCAGTTTCTCTGACCAGACACAGTGTACTCTAATTTATGTGTTCATAACTTATATACCTTGCTCAGAATCTCTAATGAAGGAAAACTGTCAAAGCTCACTATGGATGTGCAAGGGCAAATAGTCATCATGGATTTATCTTTACTATCAAAATGAGCTAGTTCGTTTTCAGTGAAGATCAAACTAATACTTCTGTTTTAAAATTGCTCTGATCATCATCTAGTCAATTTTATTGTTTAAATTCACAAGAACAACTTCTTATTTGCACCTGGTCTATTCTTCTAACTCACACGTCAATTGGTTAAGCAAAATCGATTTGTCCCTGGTAACTCGGTGGAATGAACAAAAGTGAGTGAGGCTCAATTTCGAAGCATTGCACTGATTATGCAAATAATCTTCTGTTAAATAAGTCATAGAATATTGATAGACACGACTCACGACTGCTATACCAGAGAAGGGCAGACATTGTTGAACGGATCCAATGGATACCAAAATGGATTCATCGGAATTGTAGGTAATCTTTCAATTTGGGCCTGGGGAAGGGAAGGGTGCTTTCTCATCGGAAAAAACACACTTTGTATCTCGTCAGGGGGTTCATATCCTAATCCCTCCCGTCTGCTGATATGCTGAATACTCTGGTGAGAATCCTCGGGTTATTCGGGTTAGAATTGAGCATAAGTTGACTGTACTGTCACTCACAGTATAAGACCAATTGCACAGTATATGAATAGTTGCACAAACTCTACAGTATATGAATGACACATAAACTTAGACTCAAATAATTTTAAAATAAAACAATTCTTTAAAACGATTTGAATTATTTAATAGTTTTAAAATAAATTATTTAATTAACTATAGAATCAAAGTATTATAAAAAGTCATTCAAACCATTGATTGAATGATTGTTTCGATAGCTTTACTGCGTTTATGCGCTAAACATATAAACACTCGTAAAACAGAGTTCGACTGTACTGTAGGTCTGCTGTACTGTCTGTACAGTAAGTCCACTGAATATGTGTTTTCACGAAAACATCAAATCAATGACTGTCTGACTGACGACTCAATACCATTACTGCCAGTAATTTGAAAGACATTTAAATGCAATTCAATTATGAATTCAAATATTTAACGATTGTTTTGAAATCGTTTAATGAATTGAACGACAATTCATGAAAACGTAATTTCAATCAAATATTTGACAAAAAAATGGGAAATATATTGAATGGCAGACAAAATGGACGCATCGAAGAAGTGGAGGCCAACGGTTCCAACGCCTACTGCTATCCACCGAAAAGTGGCCAATACTTCGGCACTCACTTCATAATGGGTGGCGAGAGGTTTGAGACCTGTTCTCCCGAATCCTATCTGTTCGGTGAGAACATGGACTTAAACTTCTTGGGCAGTCATCCGACGCCATTCCCCTACTCAGCTCCGTTACCACACGAACCGACCCGTACTCTGCGGGCATTGATAAACATTCGCAAAGAATCGCTTCGTTTGGTTAGAATTGTCTCCAATTGTGAAGACATTAAAGACATTTCAGACTTGAGTTCTTCGGAAAGGGATGTCTCACTGAGTGTCGCACCCAATGAAACCAAATGCGAACCAATAAAACAGTCGATTCTCTATAATATTGAGTTCGCGTTCGACACAGACGTCAAGTGCGCCATAACTGTCCACTACTTGTGCAGTGAAGATATGACACCCAATGGTGTTATATATCGGCCGAAAGAGTCGGCTTTGAGTTCAGAGACCTATCACTACAAGAAAGGCGCGAATCAACTGTTCAGCCAATCGGCTCATGTGTTCAATCCGTCGCTCTTTTCCGACGAAGAGCTGACCTATAGGTCGGTCGACGAAAAGGGAGACTTCGATTGCAGTGCTTTACTGCCAGTTGTGATCCACTGCGAGGCACAGGAGGGCGAAGAGCCCCGACAGTCACACACTCTGATAGCAGTGGTTGAGCGCAATAACGAAAGCACTCATTCAATGAAACCGTTGAAACAGAAGCTATTTGTCGACGGATTGACGTATTTGTTGCAAGAGATCTATGGGATTGAGAACAAGAACGCCATTACAGCCAAAGGCGACCAATACGTGGCCAATGAGGAGGACTTGGAGGACAACTCGTCCGAATGCGTCATTTGCATGAGTGACACCAGAGATACTCTGATCCTCCCGTGCCGTCACCTGTGTCTGTGCAACGGATGTGCGGACTCACTCCGATATCAGGCCAACAACTGTCCCATATGTCGGGCGCCGTTTCGGGCATTACTTCAGTTGAAAGCCGTTCGCAAGTCGTTTGCGTCGAGTGCTCTGATTGGAGCCAATCCGCCCGCAGTTCCCAATCATCACCAACTCATGTCTTCTAACAGTTCCACCGATTTGGTAGACATTCCTCCGGGTTATGAACCCATTTCGCTCATCGAAGCACTCAATGGTCCGAATCCGCACCACTCGAACGGTTTGTCGCCTTTCCGTACGATTGGCAGCGAAACTGAAACTCCGATTAATGTCAGAAAATATCAGAAAAACGAACAAAAATCAAAAAAATTTCATCAAATTATTAACAACACTAATACTGAAGGCCCGGACTCTGTGTCTGTCATTAGTACAACGCCGACAACCCGTTCCCGTTTGGCCACAACTAGTCCGACGACTCCTGAAGTGGTCGTATCAGGAATTCCAGTGACGCCTAACAAAGACCTCATCGAAAGCGAACCGAATTCAGTGCCCAATGAGGTCAAAGAGTGCGAGCTATGGCACCGAAGCGTTCCTTTGGTCTCCAACTCAAAGCCAATCCGAGTCCCGGCCGATGACAGCGGAAGCGCTTCTTCTTCTGGTTCTTCGGGAACGGCAGAGAATATTGCACTCCAGGAGAGGATAAGACTTTTGTCGCACGAAAAAGAAGACGAATGCGATTACATGACAGACAGGGAGGACAGGGAGGAAAAGCTGAACGAAGAGGAAACAGAACTGCAGTCATTCCGAGTGAACGCCGTTTCCCCGTCTCTGCTGAAGGACTCGCCGGGAAATTCGAGTCCCCTATCGATTGGCATCTCTTCGGCCTCTTATCCGATGATGAGCTTAAGGGACGGACTCGACGAACAGCGAGCGATGGACGGGGAGGTGGACGCAGACCTGCTCTCTGTGGCCACAATGAGCAGCACTAATAATATACTCATTCGTCCGGAAGACGAGTCATCCGATTATTTCATACCATTCGATGACAACAATGAATCGAATTCACACATTGAAGGAATGGCACACAATCTCAACACAACTTTACTCATAGATGAGGCCACGGATACGGGTCTCGACACTCAACAGGTCTGAACACTGATATGTTTGAGTCGAATGAATATAATATAAATAGAAATGATTTCTAATGTATTGACAGATCGAACGAAAAGCAAAGAAAACAAACGAGAGTTCAGTGAATGTGGAAAACAAATCAAAGCATTTGACAGTAAGAGTAAAATTAGCCGAAACTGAGATCTTAGACGACTCAGACCTTAGCCCGAGTGAAGCGTAGACTGAATTCCAATCATTTATTTTAAATATAATTTTTTGTCGAATTTTACAAAAACTTTTTTAATATATAAATAATAAAAATAATTTTAGAGTCAATCGAATGAATCGAACAGTCATTCAAATACAAGCCATTTCTCCTTCACTTCTTCCACTTGTTTCGAGAGCAACGGTTCCCTAATCCTGACCCTGGCCTCGATCTTTCCGCCCACTGTTTTGCGGCCTTCGGTCAGTGCGAACGTGTCGTGAATCGTACACTTGCTCTCGAAGTCGACCAGTTTTATAGATGCCGTTCCTATCAATGTATCGCTTCTCAGAAATCCACTGAAAAATCAATTGATATTAAGAATTGGTTTGAAATCAATTGATTGGAACCATTGAACCAACCCTTTGGACAGGAGTTCCAACTTTAAGGGATGTCTTTTGAAACTTCGCGGCAATTGTCGGGACTTTCTGTCGATTTCGAAGCGAAATGTTTCGTTGAATACTATTGAAGACAAAACTCTGTTTAGACTAATGTTATGACTATTGAGTGATTGCCTCAAACCTGGATTAATACTATTCCTCACAGTCTTCGTGCGCGCCGTTTGGTTGCGATCCTGTGTTTGGTTAGTACCACAAATGCTGGTCAGAACGCGATAGCATAAGCATCGGTGCATTTGTTCACTTACGTTAGGGAATGGAAACTCGATCCGCACGTAAGTGTCGATATCGTTACGCCCCGGGATGTCGATGGCCTTCACCACTTCCAACGACACTTCATTAGTGCCGACCTCTGTATTACATATAACTATCGAAAAATTTCGGGTTTCGTACTTAAAATGCGGTACTTTCTGGCCAGTCCTCCAGCGGACAGTTAGCATATCGAGGTCTTTGCGACTATCGATGGCATACTTCTCGAACTTAGAGGCCGTCGATATGTCTCCCAATTGGATAAAGTATTCTTTGTTTCGTTTACACATCTATTGGTGTCAAAGGAAAGTGTGTTTTGCTTGCAATCAATCCGTTTGAGTCCAACCCAACCAACCCTTACCTCAATTTGATTCTGTAATTCGACTTCAATTTTGCGGAACATCTCTTCCCTCTCCAAGTCGTCCACTTCTGACGCTTCCGGATGCGAGACAATCACAAAATCGTCGTTCATTTGGGGCGGAGTCGGGATCGAAGTCGCGTCGATTGGCAGTCCGTTCTGTGTGGCCTCAATCAAGGGCTCGAATCCCTTGGCTGAGCGCAAGTATTCCTTCGCCTGTTGAATGTCTCCCCTCTTCTTGGACTCGAGTGCAGCCAATTTGAACAGTTGTTGTCGTTCCAGAAGGTAATTGAGTTGCTTACTGGCCGTCGACGACGCTCTCTTCAATCCTGGCCTTTCACCCGCTTTCGGAGGGGTTTGGCTCTGAACGGGTCCAGCACTCGGTTGTCCTTTGTTTTGATTCTGAGCCACATTTTCAATTGGTTTCGTTCCCATTGGTCTGGGCTTCGGAACGGCTTTCACTGCATTTGAACTCTGATCTGAAGAGTTTGCAGTCTTTTTTGGGGAAGTAGTGACCAAAGGAACTGGCGTTTTGGCTGCAGGTGTGGCTGTAGTAGTCGTTGGAACAGGTATTGGTCCAAAACCTAATTTCCTAAAAATTAATACTTGTGTTCAATAGGATGCGATTCAATACCTGGAGGGGTCGGCAGTTCTTCGAAGTCGACTGCTTTCCCTCTCTTAACGTCTTTGATCGCAGTTTCGTATTGTTTGACAATACGTCCCAAACGTCTGGCTTTACTCGTATTGTTCTCTTCGTTCGCTTTATCTAAAGTTGACTTAAATTTTGCTAATCTTTGCTCCAAAGCCTCCATAACAGAGTTGGGCGCCGGCGGGGCGTCGAAGAACTTCTTGGCGTCCTCTGTGGTCAGCTCTGGGACATTGATTTCGAATTCTGGTTCTGGATTGGCCTCCGTTTGAGGCAATGCTTGACTTTCAGCAATGGATTTGGATTTGGGCGGCGGAGGCGGTAATTGACTCAAATCAACGGACAGACCATCTTCTAAGGCCTTCACCAGTACTTCGATTTGCTATCAATTGAATTAAATAAATATAATTTCGTTTCTAATGTCTAATGCATTGAATGATTGGACAAAACCTTTGCTGTCTTTATATAGGATAAGGCAGTGCTCTGTTGTCCGCACTTTTTCGCATTCAATGCTTCCCTTTTGTATTCGTCTTTAAGAGCGTTCAGACGAGGAATCTCTCTCTTATTATCAATAATTTTGCTTTCATTCGATTCTATGGTTTGACTCTTTACGGGTCCAACACTTGGGACTGATTTATATGAATTGGTTGCCAATACTTCTGGAGTTTTTGTCTCAACTAATGGTCTGCTCATTGCTTCTGATTTATACCATTCGTTAAAATTTCTTTTCGATTCGATTCGTTCAGAAAATTGTTGTGAATTCAATGGCTTTTCAGCAAAAATGTTAATATTTTGAATGTTTTGAGTTTGCATTCTATTGATGGCCTCATTCTGACTGTCCATTTGAGATGACTTGTATTCATCTCTATTTTGGTTTCTATTGACTGAAGACTTATCAGAAACAATAGAATTCAGTTCTGACTAAACGATCAAAATATAGGAAAATAATTGCAATAATTGTTTGAATATTTCAGAGAAAATATACACCAAATAGAAGGCGTGTAAAGAACAGGAAAATATATAACCCTTACCAACAAGTCTTCGTTATCTTCATCGATGTCTTCGTCCAAGTCCCCCATTATTCCCAATCTATCGATATCTAACAAATCATTTGAAATCCCGACTGAAATGCAAAGAAATGACAAAAATATTATTCAATTGTGTTCTCAATGTCAGAGATATTCGCAAATAATGTCTTAATTGACTCAAAACAATCAAAGCGTAAGAAATAAGTTGAGTTTGCCTTCAGATCAGAGCCATTATAGGCCGAGAACAGCTAAAGCCTTGTTTGCACTCAATCTCTGTTCACTTCATAGAAAGCTTTGGAACAGACTTTCATAATCAAAATGACCCCGAATTGCCCTTTGCCTAGAAGTGAAGTTTAATGAAATCAAGTTTTCATAACCGTATGCAATAGTATCCGGATATAATTGGACCCCCGATCAGAAACTCAGGTATACTTGCATTCAATTGTAATTGTTTTTAAAAAAGCTTTATTTCAAAGCGAATAACGAAAACATTTCAAAGTCATCGATGAGTTAGCAATGAGTTCACAATTAAAGCCCAATTCATAACATTATCAGTGATGACACAAACGACCACTTCTTCTATTGCTTTCTATTGCTCTTCCGATTCCTTGTGTGTCCGACCACTCGAACACCAGAAGACAATTCAATATTTTTCGTTACATTTTCTATATTATCAGTAGTTTTGGGCCTTTACTCCATTAAAAAGTTCTTTTGGGTTAGAATAGAGTGCAGTTATATCCGGATCATTTGATGCACCCTTGATCATACACTTCAGGGCATTTCGGGTAAGTTTTTTGCGAATACACTGAACAATAAATTCTTATAAATTATGGAATTTTTGCCGAAATTAGAGTCAAAATCAATGATTGAATGAATGATAGAATCGATTACTAACTGAAAACCAATTCAATGGAAATCAGAGTCAACTGAATGGCTGTCATTGAGACTTACAGTCGTTCCGATTGGCTGAATGGCCACCACTTCTGGCATTGGATCTGCTTTTATAGGTGTTCTCACTCTTCGTCTGTTTCGTATCGTTTTGTTTAATTCGCTTAACGTTTCCGACGGAAGCACTGGTCGTCTGTTTCGGCGCTTTCTTCGGCACTGCCTGTCCGGTGATTATGGCATTCAGTTCGTCCTCCAAGTCGTTCTCATCCAAGTCTATGCTCTCCTCTCTGTCCATATCCAACAGTCCCTTAAAGTTGGAGAAATCCATTTTATTGGCCATTAATTAGGAATCAAATGAAATGATTATTAAATTAAATGTCATTCGAATCGATTGAATGCTTGCGAACACTAATAGCAAAGCAATCAATGGATTAACGGATTAACCGAATGAGTAAAGCAATCAACGAATGAACGAATGAATCAATGAATCAATGAATCAATTGCTCGAATGAATCACTTTTTCTGATACAGTCGAGATACCATTTTCATGAACCCCCAATTTGGTGAACATTCCATTTTGGTGAACATATTTGCAAAACCAAA
>JAQIWA010002107.1:0-14640 GCA_034693305.1 Eueremaeus valkanovi
GACCCAGTAGGCCAAGATTTGTTGGTTGCGATGGGCCCGTCACCTGTCCTGTAAATTCTCAGACGCGTAGCATTGCCACAACCGATACCGCTAGGTAAAAACACTGCCTGTAATCTCTGAGGCTCGGCAGTGTCCCCCGAAAGGGGGTTGGTGCTCGAAAATGTAATGTATGTAAAATGTTTGTTGTTTTAACTTCTAAATCTACGACATTATCCGATTCTGTACAGATATCTTATCTATTATCTAATTGTAAAACATTTGAATTTTATTGATCATGCTATTTTTCTAAAAGGAAATGTAACTTTTGAAATAAACTATCTCAACCTGAGCACTATTGCAACATCAACATTCAACGGCACATATACACTAGAAAATATCAATGGAACGAATATTAATTTGAACATTTATAAAGATGATCTGCTTGTAGCGACTTTGAGAAACAAAAACAAAAGTAAGCCATAGAAATATATTCAACTGTTTATAACGATAGACGCAGTTTTTGTAAATTAGATTCGAAATAATCTATCCATTGATACAATCTGAATGCTATTAGATAAATAATTAGTCATATAATATTCCGCAGCCGAATTTGGTCGCATTGAATCGAAAAATCTGAACGAAGAATATCGGCCAATTAAAATGTTTGTTGGGGTAGATCTGGATGTTAAATTAGAGAAAAAAACATGCGTTTCTGGCTATACTGATTTGTCTTACTCAAAACAAGCAACAATTGTTTGTGGCAAAGCAGGGATAGGAAGAGCTGAAAAATCTTACATTTTATTCCTATTAGTATGGATGTTGTCTTATAATATGTGCTAGTTGGAACAAAATAATAATATTAAATAATGTTTAAAGTAAAATATGTATTTTTATTTTGAAATAAAGAGATTCCAGACTTGACATAGGAAGAAATTTCACAGAGTTTATGTATTCACAGAATTCTGGTATTATGTGATTGAATCATAATCACTATGAACTTTATACTGAAAATCATATGAAGACGAAAAAATATCTGAAATCATAGCTAAATGTAAATGAACTAGCCAATAGCAGCAGATGTTATATAAATGATGAGAATTCGCTGCAAATATTTAATTATTGAAAAATAATTTTCATTATACAGTCACAAGCAAAACCCCCTGACACACTCAAATGAAGCTGGAGCCTAAACCCGATAAGAAAATTTATTGAAAATTTCTATTTTTGTAAAGCACTTAACGAAGAACTTTTTCACCGCGGCGAGTTTTTTACTGGTGCAGCACCGGTAGCAGGAAACTAGCACTGTTTCCATAGCAAAAACCACTAGGGTTATATGGAATTTCAGCAATTCAAACTAATCCTTGTTGAAAATCATCGACCTCATCTATCAGGATTTTTTTGAAAACCGTTGCGTTTTTGAACAGGATTGCTTTATATTTGTAAAATGACATAATTCATCAGGGTCTAGAGTAAAAACCACATGGGATAAAAGAACTTTGAGCAATGAAAAATAATCAGAATAAAACATACTTTAAACATAAATCTGGATATAACCTTGATGTTTCTGATATTTGCACAGCAAGCATTTGAATACTTTTCTACAATAAATTTGAAATGAATACCAATTATTGCTGTGCACTATGTATTTGTATAATTACTATTGAAATTTCTACTTATCCCATTTGAACTAATGTCAGTTACATCAAGGTGATATCCAGAATTATGTTTAAAGTATGTTTTATTCTGATTATTTTTCATTGCTCAGACTTCATTTATCCCATGTGTTTTTGCTCTAGACCCTGATGAATTATGTCATTTTACAAATATAAAGCAATCCTGTACAAAAACGCAACGGTTTTCAAAAAAATCCTGATAGATGATGTCGATGATTTTCAACAAGGATTAGTTTGAATTGCTGAAATTGCATATAACCCTAGTGGTTTTTGCTATGGAAACAGTGCTAGTTTCCTGCTTCAGGTGCTGCACCAGTAAAAACTCGCTGCGGTGAAAAAGTTCTTCGTTAAGTGCTTTACGAAAATAGAAATTTTCAATAAATTGTCTCATCTGGTTTAGGCTCCAGCTTCATTTGAGTGTGTCAAGGGGTTTTGCTCGTGACTGTATTTGTATCTTTGATAAAAATTGCATATAAACTTAATTTTAAAATAACAGGAAAAATCAAACTAGGTAATTAATCAAGTTTATTAGAGAATTTTTTTTATCTATTTTGGACTGTTCTGTTCCTTTTTTATTTTTGTCTTTTTTGTTTCTCCAACCTTCTAAACCTCAGCTGAATCACTCTAAAAATATTCGATAAATCATCAGAACATATTCATTCTATACATGCTCTGAATTGCTAGAAAATATTCATAAACTTCTCATAAAACCTGTTGAAAAGATAAATATATTCAGTCTGATTAGGAATTAGCTGAAACTTTGTGTATATATTCTTCACTGCCAACACCTAATGAAACTGAATGTATGCCACTGATTAATAAATAGTCAGTGTCAAATAGTGTAATGTGAAAACAGTTTGTCAAGTATAAAGCATGAAAATGTGATCAGAGCAAACATTGAGGCTCATTAGTTGGCAGGGAAGAATACGTTGCACTCAAAGTTTCAGCTGATTCCTAATCTGACTGTATCTTTCTATCAATGGATGAGTTTTTCTGTAGAATCAGAAATTTACAAAAAAACAAAGAAATTCTTTATGAGAATACCATTTCAGGGATTATGTTAAATGTGTTCTTCTATTTCATAAAGATGATAATCAACTTTCGAATTATACATATGGACATATAAAAATGTGGCCTGTTCAAATGTCCTTCATAAAAGATGGGGATGATTTCGTGACATTCGATAAAAAATCATGCTATGCTACCAAAGAAGATCTACGAAAATATTGCGGAATATCATGTTTATCTCATTCCTATATTGATAAGACTGGTGCGAACAACTTAAATATTAAATGTAATTATTCCGATAGAGGTTACCTCAATTCATTCTATATTTTATTTTCATTTATAATTATGTATTACAAAAACAATCGTGTCATATAAAAAAAATTTCTCCGAAACAAAAATAAAGTATTGAATTATATGAAATCTTAAAATTCTCTTGATTTTCCTAGAATTTTAACTCAACTCGAATCAAGTTTATATTAGTTTCAAGATGATCTCGAGATGAGTTAAACTTTGAAAATAATTAACTTTCATTTTTCAAACATCAAGCGAACATAAACTGTATTAAGCGCATGCATTCATTTGATCTTATGTTATAATTTTCATCAATAAGTCATCAGGGGATAATTGGGTCAATTACTGATTATAACCAAACTTAATACGGAATATTAGCTCAAATAAAATGCACAGGGATTGTACTAATCTTTCAAATTTTTGTGTATCATGTTAATCTTAAATATAACTATCATTCAAAAAATATCCAAAATATTGGCACACAGACAAACAGACAGAGAGATGGTAGAACGGAAATAGGCTAAGGTTCTACAGAATATTAATAAGCATATATGCAAAAAAAAATAGTTTTCATACATATCATATCTAAGCGAATTGAGCAGGAAAAAATTAATTTCCAAATTTACAGACAAATGGAAACCTTGGGAAGAATCATGTTTAGGGATAAGGTTCCAAGTAGATTGTTCGATAATATGATAAGATGATTATCTTGGCAAACTGGCCTCACCTGATCTCACTGATCTCATAATATAGTCCAAGTAAAGCCAGGCAGGCCAAGGTAGCTCAAATGTGGCTATGAAGCCAAGGTAGTCCATGTGAGGCCAAGTGAGGAAAAAGTGAGGCCAAGTAATGCCAGTGAGGTCAAGCGAAGTCAAATGAGGTCAGTGAGATCAAGTGAGGCCAGTTAGGCCACATGAGACTATGTTAGGACATTTGAGGCCAAGTAAGCAAAGTGAGGCCGTGATGCCAAGTTAGGCCAAGTTAGGACAAATTAGGCCAAGTTAGGCCAAGTTAGGCTATTCAGTCAGTCCCACAGTTTAAACCTATCTCTTATTGTTTGAAAGTTTGCTCTCTAATTATATAACCCATTGGCGAAGCTGCGCTACCTGATGTGCTTTGAGCTTATACGCTCTCGAATCAAATAAATTAGGACCAGTGGAAATATATTTCCAATGTTTATCAAAGTACTTGTATGGCAATGCTCACTGTCACAGTCAAACAATTGACCTTGGATATTCTGCGCACAAAACACATATATTCCTTCCAGCCTATAGATGATCAAATATGTAAAAATGTTGGAGATATTAACTTGAGCAGCTTGAATACTGCTATTCTATTGGCTGTTATTTCTAACTATCATTAAAAATCTAATTAATGAAGTAGGTGGAGCTAAATTACTCTGACTTATAGTTGAATTAGAGAATATAGTGTCTTAAAATCGAATAACATAAGCTTTAATGAACTCAACAAGGCTTGATAGCTCATCATTCTGATACAAATTTTTAAATCAAAAAGAAGTTGTCCTATAATATTCAAATATGACGTTTATTAATATGGCACAGATTATTCTAGTATTATTTTTAATTCAGCTCAATGGATTTGATCTGTTTGATTTAAATAAAATGGAAGAGGACCCAAATACTACTTTCATTGGAGAAAAAATTGAAAATCCAACAAATCAAGGTACCATGATATTTTCGAATATTCAATATTCACTGTCGTTCAAACTTGAATAACTTTTGACTGGGTAAAATGATTTTAAATCTGTTTTCACAATTTGTAGCCTGATAATTTAAAAAATATTCTGAATGTTTAAAAATTTAACTTCACAATTAGTTTAAATTGGCAATAAAGGTTTACATAATGTAACCAGCTAATCTTGAAATTTATAATTTCTAGAGATTTTATAATTTATTACGGTGTAGTATTTTATGAGGAAAAAGAAAATGTTAATTAAATTTTTTCATACTTGAATACTTTTTGTGTTATAAATTTTTAAAGTTTAATTATACTATAATAGTTATCAGTTAATATGACGTTCTATTTTAACATTAAACTCTAGCGTATAGATAGTTAAAAGTACTTGTATTACTATTGTTAAAATATAGTGAAACATAAAATATAGTTAATGTTTCAAATTTAAGCATGCTTCCAAGATGATTTTTTAACATTTAGCATATTTTTAAAAATGCTAATTATCAGGCTAAAAATTGTTGAAAACAGATTTAAAATCGAATTACCCAGTCAAAAGTTATTCTAGTTTAAGCGATAGTACTTAGAGTTGTCCAATAGTGTATCAACAGTATATGTTTCATCTATTAACAATAAACCTGTAAATATATATACTTCATTTGTTATTATTTTTGAAACTTTTGTGTAATTTTTTCAAAGTTTTCGATAAATCATTATAAATTCTCGATTTTTTTTTTGAATAAATGGTTATAATATAGGTTAAAGTGAACACATGAATTTATTCAACAATTGATCATTATATATTAGTTCGAATAAATACATGAATTGTACTCTTATCAGACATCTCCTGACCATTAAACGAAATATAGGGATGAAGTGCGTTGTAAATACATTAAATAATAGATTTAATATAATAATTGAGAAAAAATCAACAATTGTAATTTGATTAAATAACCGTGTAAGTTTTTCAAATATTTTAATTCAAATGAGTTATAGAAATTTATAGTAATTTTATCAAATATCGTTGAAATTCGAGTGAATAAGGAGTCAAATTCTGTATCATTTTTCACATTCAAAGATTGGCTTATTCTATCCACTGTTCTCAATCGTTTTTATGATATCTTCTTAATCTCATTGACTTTCAAAATTCATCAAATTACATAGTATATCAACCCTTGAAAGCTTCATCATATAGTACACTCACAGGTACATGGGGTCAAGCGTGGGTTGAGCTTTTACAACTTTCTCGGTCGCAAATTGACACTCATATCGAACATAGTTTATATGCAAATTTGTAGCGGCGAATGGCCACAGGAAGTGGTGTAACTTCGTTTTCACCCCAGTTCCATTTTGATACCACATATTACATGCCGTTTTGATTGATATAATATTAATTGTACGTAGATATATATTTATATTTATTGTTTGACTCAAACTGGTATGTAAAAAGTTATTTCAATCTGAGAGCACACCGGCATGTTGTATGCGGTTAATCGAGGGCGGTTAATCAAAACGGCATGTGGTATGTGGTATCAAAATTGATCTGTGGTGAGAACGATTGTGTCATGAGGTTCAGTGTATGCCTGAATTCCTCAATCCTAAATGATTTGTTATTATTTCATTACATGAAAAAAGAGATCACTTTTATCCAATTTTATATGAATATTCACAGTATTCTCCTTTGGCATGGTATCTAATTATTTCATCAATGTCACACATGATATCAACTGCACTTACGAACTTATACGTAAAAACGATACATATCTTAATTTGAATGTTTTTAAAGATGACCAACTAATTTTAGAGCTGGAAAATACGAAGAAATGTAAGAGTACAACATATTATAACACAGTAAAATTACTGACAAAATTATTGTCTCGAAAAGGTACATTATTATTGAAAGCCAGGGAGACGTACTAAGCATGGCGAGGCTACATAGTGACTTAGCTGGACAAAGACTAGGCTAGTAGGGAGCTGAGGGTCAAAGATAGGCACTTGATACCGAATGGACGGGCTAGAGAAACCTAGAGGAAACCTGAGGACTACGCAGGTTCTGAGCTCAGAGATAGTTGAAAGAAGCTCTTGACTGGGAAAATGCTGGAATAGACAAAGAATATATCAGAAGAATGCTAAGCAGAGGCTCTAGCTAAAAGAAGGAAGAGATAGAGAATTATGAGAGAAGGATGAGAGCTAGGGAAAGCTGAGAGTTCGAGAATGCAAGATTGGAAAACTGTAGATTAAGGAGGCTGAGGTGTAAGTAGATGCTCTACGTTAGGAAAAGGATGAGGGTAGGAGGAAGGCTTAGCGATGGATAAAGCTTGGTCTGAGAAAGTAAGATTAGGGGAGCTCAGGGCTTAAGGAAGCTGTTAAAGGATCATTAAAAGTGTATTCAAATTTATGATGCTCATTCTTGTTAATAAATTCAAAATCAAAACCCTGTTTAATTTATAAGTATAAATGATTATTCATGAGATTAAACTCGTATATAGCAATAATGAAATAATTTTTCTTTAATAAAACGCATGTGCATTCCTGCAACTCTATAAAAAGTAATTATTAAAATGACAAATTTATACATGCAAGATTGCGACAAGGAAAATTATTTTTATCAGTCGTTAATCTCAATCAATATTCGAGTTAATAATGAATAAATTTACTTTCTTGCTTTAAGTAATATCCCACATAGCAATATTCCTTGATTCGAATCAATATTTATATGAATAAATCGATTTCAATCAATGAGTCAATTTTTTTGTCAGGATACTTCTGTAAACAAAAATGACTATTAAATTGAATTTTTCTGATTATACAGCTGATATAGATCTCATAACCAGCCTAGTGAATCATGAGAATATTACAAGAAAAACAAGATCACCCATTCAATTATCGACGGACCATATAACAATATATAATAGGCGTAAAACTTGTGAGGTCAAACTAACTCAAGAGAATATTGGTGTGGAAAATCATAAAGTCAATTTGAATTGCTTGAATTCTGCTATCAAAATAGAGATATCTACGACATTTCTCTTAATACATTGCTTAATACTTCTATCAGTAAACTTATTCAAATTTTAATGAAAGAATCAGATTTAAATTTATTATTTGAATTAAATGTTTAGTTCTGATATATTTCATGATTTTCAATAAATGAAATATTATTTTATTAGAAAATAATTTTGTCAGCAAATGTGCTTCATGCTTATAGTTTAAAACTGTCACAAATTGACATGGATATTTTATATTGTTCAAATAGAAAATACAGACCGTGAATCGTCATTGTAACGTGTATTACAACAACTGGGTCAAAATAACAAGATGTTTTTGTTAAACATTCCCTTTTAAAATAATCTATACAATGTGTATTTCTATCAAATCAGCAAAAATAACTATGTATAACGATTTTGAATTTTAATTCTCCATAAGCTGATTTTAAGTTGAAAAATTTTGAAAGTTCTTTGATATTTTCTTCATTATTATTCTCTATTTCTATGGATGTATATACTGTTGTGATATATCTTCTGGAAATCATTATAATGATAAATGAAAAAGCTCAAAAATGAGCTTAAAATTTCATATACACTCATTACTGTGTCCACTCGACGCTAGCAAATTCACATGTTTGATATGATTGTCAATCGGCGGACGAGAAAACTGAAAACCTCACCGCATTCTACACCGACTCTTCCTGTAATAATAGTACCGAAATGTAATTCCTTTAAATTCTCATTATGAAAAGAACAATTCTAGTTTGGTAGTTTTACGCATATAATTTCAAGAATTTAATTAGTATAAACTCATGGATTGATATGTTTTAATAGACTAATAACTAGTTGATAACGTGACAATCGAGAATAACACAATAATTTCATTTCGACGTAAACTTACTTAATAAGATATCATTAAGTAATCAATTAATCAAGCTATCAATGTTTGATGTTTGCTAAAACACTTGAATAAACGTGAATAACAATTGATAAGTTCCCAATTATGTTGACTTATATGACTTTATTCGAAAAATTATTAGGAAATTAATGAATTTACTTATCAGTGAATTATTTCAAATGGATTTGCAAAAATTCAAGATATTAGCCATTATACGAAGTGGTTTAGAACTTTGTCATCGAAGATAAATTTTTCAATCAATTAATGTTTATATTAATCATTAAAGCATAAATGAAATGTTATATAGAGCCGCAATAGCTCACTTGTAAGAATGCTTGTCTCTGAGCTAGAGAGCTCGAGTTCAAGCCCTTGACCCGGTAGGCCAAAAATTGTTAACTGCGATGGGCTCGTCCCCTTTCCTGTAAATTCTCAGACGTGTAGCATTGCCTCCACCGACACCGCAAGGTAAAAACACTGCCTGTAATCCCCGAGGCTCGGCAGTGACCCCCGAAAGGAGGTTGGTGCTCGAAAATGTATGTTATGTTATGTTATGAAATATTATTAAGGAAAATTATGGATTATCTAATCGCAATTTATTGGAAGAATCCAGAAATACTTCGATCGTTCTTGTTTACTCAATTTTTCAGAAAATATTAAATTTTTTGAGGAATTTTCCTATGATATAGAGATTAATTTATTATTGTAAACGAAAAAACATGTGTCTAAAATCCAAGTGGAAAATTACTAAGATTTTTTATCTCTTTATATTGCACTTTAGTTCTCCGATTTATTTCCTTACATTCCTTCCTTTGAACCTTTACATTATCTGATTTGTTTCAGGATTTTGTTTTTATGATTCAAGACTCATGTTTAATAAAAATTATAAAAAGATTACGAAAATATTAAGAAACAAAGTCGACTCCAAGTTTATTAGTGATAAGATATTTGACAAATAATTGCCAGAAGAGTAAAATATTCAAAAATATTGATAGATAAATTGATAAATTTCCATCATAAATTGATAGATTAATTTGACGAGGATATAATCATAAGCTATGAAAACTCCAACTTTGCACGAACTTAATTACAATTTCTTTGATGAAAAATAAGATTTATATTGAAATGATTATATGGAAATTTTATGATATTGTATTGCGACAAATTTCTGAAAAATATCCAATATATTTTTTCTTTTCAATAAGACTCATTGTTGAATGCAATTCCCGAATTGATGATCATGACTAGGAATCAATCACTGAATGAAGACTTGAGTCAACTCATTGGTAATTGGAATAGGTGCAATTTCGATATTTATTCAATACCTTTCCGAATCATTATAATAAAAGCGGAAGATAAAATTGATAGCTCCACGATCGTGCCGATAGAACACGGTAATAGAAATGTTTGAATTTAAAATAGTCAATGCGTTGTATCTCATGATTTAGAATCTACGACCGTTACCGAAACAACAACACAAGTGCATGTATCGCAATCAAATAATATGACATATCCAACGTCTACTATACCTACTGTAAGTTTATCAGTGAAAAAAAAATGATGAAAGCAATCGAAAATTTCAATAAATTCAATTTAGAAGGTTAAAAATTATGACCAATTAAAACATCAATTTTATTGTTGACGATGACCAAGGTTGGCCAAGACACATTGCTGCACTAGTAGGAATTGTACCTGAACTCAGCTTTAACAAGCCTGAAAACAGAATAACGAGCCCCTCAGTTTTCTTTGCCTTCAGTCCTCCCTATACCTTGATTTTCTTCCTTGTCAAAGCATTTTCTGAGCCTCTATTCTTAAGCCATATCTGACCTAAGCTTCCTACATAACTCTAAGCCCTCCTCATTCACAATTATTACTTAGCCTTTTCCTAATATAAGCTTATTTGGCCATACTTTACACTTTATATACTTCAACCTATTTCAACAAGTCACGTTTCCTCAGCTATTCTCTACAATATCTCAGCCTAATTTCAGCTCAGCTTGTTGATGTCGTGGTATTATACGCTAAACAGTTTTTAACGAAAAACTTGTTAACATTAAAATATCCTTTTGATATTTATAGTTTTTTGCTATCTTTTCAAGCAACTTTTGAAATTTTTCAAATATCTCTTTTTTCTAATTTTTTTGCTTTCGAATATTTTTAACATAACTAAGAAAATACATGGCTTAGAAGAATAATCTTTGTATAATTATTGATCATTCTATTTGCTTTAATCATGGTTAAAATCTCATCAAAATCTGACTACTTTTCCCAGAGAACTGCCATGGTCTTTGCCTTGTATGTTTAATGATAAGGATTTGAGGTTTCAGACCTTCCCCCCTTATTCTTTTTGGATTTGCCGGGACTGACTGAAATGCCTCCCTTTGCCTCCCTAGCCTCCTCCTGCCTTTACTGACCCTATTGACCCTTTTATGATCCAAACTTATGCCTACTGACCCCCACTCATTTATATTGACCCATAATGACTCATAATAACCCTAACTAACCCCTACTCTCCAAAATGCTTTTTTGCCTCCCTTTGCCTTACTTTACATTACTGAAAGGATACAGCAGAGGTCAGTTAGGGTCATTAAGAGTCATTAGGGGTCAATATAGGTGAGTGAGGGTTAGTAAGCATCAGTTTGTGTCATAAAAGGTTCAACAGGGTCAGTATGGACAGTCTGAGGCAGAGAGGCAAAGGGAGGCAAGGGAGGCAATTCAGTCAGTCCCGGATTTGCCTGATGAAAACATTCACTTAGCTTTAGATAATAAATAATGCTTACACCGAAACAAAGTCCTATATAGACAAAACTTGGAATCTCGAGAGAATTTTAGTAGAAACTGAATCTTCGGCAATATAAAATTGATGTTTGGTATAGATGAGTAATCAATTCCATTCAAGTTAAAATTTCTTTCTAAACAGAAAATAGAAAAGTCTTCACTTTTCAATGGAAATATCCGGAAACATAAAGGTTGGTCAATTTGATAAATGTTATTGTAATCTGATCCGATTTTCTAGCAGATTTTTTCCGATGTTATTTATTCCCTACTGGGGTGAATTCATCTGACGTGCAATTGAAAGTATTCAATGATAATGGCTCTCTATTGAAGTTGAAGAAAATCAAATCAAGTATGCTCGATAGTTCAATAAAATCAAGTCTGATTATTTATCAATTTGCTCATGCTGGTTTAGTTACCTCTCACGGAGATGACTCTGAAATTAGTGACATGAAATTCGTATTGACTATTATGCAACATGAAAAAGATCCTAACCTTCACCTTTGTCAGATAAAAACTCTGATTGATAACTCTGGTACAAAAGGACATACCACAAACATAAGATGTTCAGCAGATAAAATTGTTAAACAACAATCTATTATATTCTTATTTTTGACCTTGTTTATGATATTTCAGAATTTTTGCTTTCATTTATAATTGAAAAAATAAAACTAATAAAAATGAAAGAATGACTGATATCGAGGTGAATAAAAATTCTCTGCATACAATCAAAATTCTTAAATAATTACGCTCAAATAAATTGTAAAATATTTAAATGAACTAGCTTACAAATTCTATTGTTTACTTTCACTATTTTGATAAAAAAAAAGATACTCAATAGTTCTCTGAATGAACCCCTGCCTCAAGCCTTTAACCTGCCATAAACGACAAAGTTTTCAGGTCGTCTTTTTAGAAAGAGACTATATGTATTTTTCACGCTCCCTCCGCCACACTCCCTGGAGCATTTTTGTTTCACATTGGGCTTTGGACATTGAACTTCAACGACAGAACATTTTATAAAACAAAAAGTAATGCTATATTAGAAAGGTACACCATTATGAAAGTGAAAGTATGCATATGATCACTCATTAATATTGAATGCTATTCAATATTTAGAGCATCGCATATAAATATAATGCTATTTGATAGGATCTAGCGGCACTGATAGGCCAAGACAATTATTATTCCAGGGAAGGAAATGTGTGTTATATCATCACAGAAATTCAAGCCAGAAATATATCAGTGCCAGCTTATATTTTTACATTGAAATTAATATAATAGAAATCTTCAACATCACATTAATTTTAGTTCATGCTCTGTAAGTACAGCAAACTCTTCATAAATTCATATTTCGGGACCGGAAAATTTGCCATGTGAAATTAAGGAAAAAAAATTGCGGATTTGTATCAATTTTCACCCAACAAGTATATTTGAATATGGTCAAATGTGAAAAATATGGTGAATGTTAAGAATCAAATCGGACATTGAAACTTAATACGTAATTTGCAATTAGTTAATCAGAAAATAAAGAGATTAAGAGAGAATTTTTTCATATTTTAGCACATGTTTCATATCAAAAGTTCAAATGTGAAATTATAGATTGTGCTCACTATTATAACTATGTATTGGGGATCTAAACTCGTGTGAAAGTGAAATTATGGAGATGTGAAATTAGCCCTATACTTTAACATTGGTTCCAATTTTGGGGATCACAACCAGGGTGAAATAATAGAATTGTAAAATTATAGAATGTAATTTTATGGAGAGTTTGATGTATTACTTGATTTTATGCCGGGATAATTTTTATTTGAATATATTTCAAATAGAAGTTCGAGAAGGCTCATACATATAATTTATTGAGACAATTAAATTAGAATAGTCAAAAATAATTAATATACGACAATGAGATTTCGTGAAAAAGGCATTAAAGTTAATAAGATGATGAGGTTTAAAATAAGCTTGTCTGAGGATAGTTTATAGTACACTTTACCGACAGTACACTTTACCGACAGTACACTTTACCGACAGTACACTTTACTGACAATACACTTTACCGACAGCACACTTCACCGACAGTAATTATACTAAGAAACTTAGGTGTTAGGTTAGGTTAGGTTAGGTTTGGTTTGGTTAGGTTTGGTTAGGTTTGGTTTGGTTTGGTTTGGTTTGGTTTGGTTACGTTCGGTTTGGTTAGGTTTGGTTAGGTTTGGTTAAGTTAAGTTAGGTTAGGATAGGTTAGGTTAGGTGAGGTAAAATTTATTGTCGGTGAAATTTGTTGCCGGTAAAGTGTATTGTCGAATAAGTGTACTGTCGGTAAATTGTACTGTCGGTAAAGTGTACTGTCGGTAAAGTGTACTGTCGGTAAAGTGCACTGTCGGTAAAGTGTACTGTCGGTAAAGTGTACTGTCGTTAAAGTGTTTTGTAGGTAAAGTGTACTGTCGGTAAAGTGTACTGTCGGTAAAGTGTACTGTCTGTAAAGTGTGTGTCGGTAAAGTGTACGACTTCGGGAATAGGTAGGGTATCATATAATACATCAAATTAAAGATAAAAGATGAAATTTTGATTTATAGACAAGAAATTGCTCATTTTTTCAATTCAGGTCTTCATACAAGCCTTCAAAGGCGTCTTTACTGTTTGATTAAGCGTTAATTTTTTGTAAAATGCTTGACATTATAATTGCTTTGAATTTCATCAGAATTTTCTCAATCTTTAAGATATCGTCAAAATGAAATAACAGCGATTAAAGTAGGGTGATCAAGTCCTAATTTTCCCTTTTCGACAATTTGTGATTGATATTTGTCCAAAATTTATTGCAAAAATACCTGAAAAAGTGATTTTTAAGGAATAATTTCGCAACACTCCTAAATCGAAAGCAAAGAACTCAAATCGAATTCAGTTATATGACATCAGAATTTCATCTTTTATCTTTAATTTGATGTATTATATGATACACTACCTATTCCAGTTTAAGAGCACTAGGAGTCTTAAATCGTCCTAATTCATGTTGACACAGTATAGTAAAGTATTCAAAATGCATGCTGTGCAAATATCAGTCACACCAAGGTTATATCCAGAATTATGTTTAGTGTTTTTTATTGTGATTATTTTTCATTGCTCAGACTTCATTTATCCCTTGTAGTTTTTGCTCCAGAGCCTGGTGAATTATGCCATTTTGCTGATATAAATGAATCCTGTGCAAAAACGTAACAGTTTTAGAAAAAATCCTGATAGAGCTGTTCGATCATTTTTAGCCAGGATCATAGTGAATTGCTGAAATTTGATGTAACCCTGGTGGTTTTGGCCCTGGAGACAGTGCCAGTTCTCTGCTACCGGTGCTGCG
>JAQIWA010002108.1:0-14639 GCA_034693305.1 Eueremaeus valkanovi
TTTTGAGCCAAAAGTCCGCCATTTTACCCCTCCCTATACCCCCCCTGACTCGGCCGACCTTGCACATCCCTAATATTGACAATGAATACGATATAAAAGAGTTGAAGAAAATAACAGTAATATTATATTTTCTATATTTTATTTGTTTTATTGAAAATATTATTAATTATTATTGAAATAAACTTTTATTAATTAATTAATTATTGTTTATATTTTGCGCCAACAGTTCTGGCGCTATGTTTGAGCCAATCATATGCTCTGACTATATAGTTAACTGTTTTTGCAAAAGATTTTTCTGCAACTAATCGTCTGTTCGTCTGACAAACGATTGATAATTGAGTTATAATTAAAACGATTTATATCTCTATTGAAACGATTGAATCGATTGTCTGACAGACACTGAAGACAAGAATGGATTCAAATGAGACTGAATTCAGATTCAATGCGAACGACAAGAATGAATGTCTGCAACCAATGGATGCAAATGAAGATGAATTGTCCGAACAGTTCAGAGACAATGAATTCAAGGCTAAGACAAATGGATTGGCATTCAGACAGTCATTGCAGTCATCGAAGGCATCGAAACCCAAATCATTTGTAAAGACATTCAAACGCATTGTCAGATCAAAGAAGAGACCGAAGAATGCCTTCAAATGTCTTATTTGTCGGATATTATTGTCGAATAAGATATCTCTTTATTACCACAAAAGACGACATTTCTCTCGAATACTATCGGAAGAGAAGCGCAAAACAAGTGATGAGAAGACCAGTGCTATCGATGACAGAGTTGTCGAGGAATCCGCTGTTGATATGATTGGACAGAAATCGAGTGAAAACTATTCGTCGGAAAGAGAGAACCGATTGGTTGAGTCGTCTACCCGTCCGTTGGTGTCGTCTACCCGTCCGTTGGTGTCGTCTACCCGTCCGTTGGTGTCGGGAAAGGGCTATTCGTCGATCAAAAGAGTTGGTATATATTGCGACCGAAATATCTTCGAAGGCATTAAACAATTCATTTGCAAGTTTTGCGGACACAAGACGTTCGGCGACAGAGCGTCCACTAAAATGGCTATTCATATAAATGGCCGGCATTTGCGACACTATCTGTTCCGATGCACACAAATCGGATGCAATAAAACATTCTTCAGTCCAAACACTCTGAGAATCCATAGGATTAACCATTTGTGCGGATATGGTATAGAAAACGGCAAAACTCTGTCCACTGTTTGCGGCAATAAAAGCATTAATCGGTTCCGAAAGCGTGTAGTCATTCATAGCTTTAAGTTCTTTAAATGCAGTTATAATGACTGCCAGTACTTGACAACAGCTCACTCGACAATCAAACGGCACATACATAACGACCATTTGTGTCCCTATCGTATTCATTACGACGATTGCCAACACAAGTCAGTTCCCAATAGTATAGACATTATCGAAGAGTTTCATCAGTTCTACGAAGAGATCCGAATTGAAGACCAGATTCTCTATAAATGCAAAAAATGTCTCTTTATTTCCGAGACTCTGAACGCAGTGTTGAGTCACATCAAGTGGAAGCACATAAAGACTGGCCGACAGAACACGTCTTTGAGATCCGATACCATTAAAGCACTTCAGGCAATGGGTCCGAAGAGTCGAATGGAATTAAGCCATGGATTGGAAAATAATATCGAAAATCGAGAAGAAGTCAAACAAAGAGAGAACGAAGACATGCATTACAGCACTGATAGCTCCGATGAGGAACAGAAGGAAAGAAGGAAAAGCTATTGGAAGAAATGGGTTCCATTCAAATGCGGCCATTGTTTGCGTCGATTCAATGATCTCTTGGCTCTGAGGTCTCACTCGGGAACGCATTTCAACTAATCTTCCAATACTTTCAACACATTTCTAAACATTATTTAATTTTTATTCTTATTTATCGTTTCGTTTATTTCGGCTATAATTTCATACATTTCGCCAATAATTTCGAGTGAATTAAGAAAACAATATAAAAGTTATTTTCAAAACCTATTTATAAAACTATTTGAATATTTAGAACAAAATATAACATTTAAGTCATTTGATGTAAGCTTTGTTTTTCTACTCCTTTTGTATTCAATAAATATATTTTTTTTTCTTAATCTGAATTCAATTCAATTTGTTTGAAATTGTTGTCGCATTCATATAGGTATTATAGGCATCTCTGGTTTTAGCTCTATTATTATATAGAGTCAAGATATGGGTACTAATAAGCAATGAGAACTGAATGCCTAGAATTGCATTCATATGGAGTAAGGCTTTACTTATAGGCATAACAATAGAGAAGTTCTTTTGAATTAATTCTGATTACTTCTGATTATAATTATTTGACTGCTATTCCAATTGAATGGCAAGCAATCGATAGTCAGTTCCTATTGTTATAGCCATCAGTTCATTAATATCGCGAATATTAAACAACAATAGAGTTGTAATGGATTTCTATGCGATTCTTAGAGATGACTAATCTCTGAGACATTCTGTTAATGAGAATTGCTTTCTAATCAATTCGGACCAAGAATTCAATTATAACCGTTATATTGAGCGCAATGTTATTATATGTGTGCACACAGTTAGTCAAATATTGCACATAATTCTGAGTCAAACCAATTGCTAATATAATCAATGATCAGATTTTACAAATTAAATGACAACTAATTTAGATTTGAGACTATATTACCAGTACTGCCATAACTCATACGCTTTTATTATCTATTTATAAGAGAGTATTCTTAATGTTATCGTATGCAGGGATGCGGATGTGATCTATGTGTGATGTTATGCTCTATACTTGTTATCTACATTAGATATCAAATTCATTGAGATTCATAAAACATGACAATTGGCCTGAAATAGTCAGAACACCCGAAACAATTGTCAGCATCTCTACGATTATACTTAAAGGGTATTTATATAAAATGTTTATGAATTATATTAATCGGATATTCAGTTAATTTTAATTAAAAGAATAAATGTTTAGTTCTTCCGGAATGTTATTAACTCTAATGTAAAGCAATCGTAAATTTGATTAACTATTTACGGATCAAATACTTTGAACTTCAATTGCAATCTCTAAATGACGGCTCACTTATTAGATTACGACTCAAATAGAGAGTAAAAGTTAGACTACATATACCTTAAGAATTATATGATACAGAGCAGGGATGCAGGGATGGCCAATTATATAATACTCTACGTTATCTCAGCATTTCTTGGTTTAGCACAGAGTCTATACATTTGATTGAGCCAAAGAACTGAGCTGTCATGCCTCACCAATACTCAGGTGATGACAATGCTCAGGGGAATTGAGAAAAGTGTCGGAATTAAACATCAACTAAAGCAGTGATAGGGAGGACAGAAATGTAGAAACTTTTAAATTGTCAATCAATCGATATATTGATTAATCGCTTGCTTTTTATTTAAATTTTTGTTTTAAATAATTATTATTTAATTCATTGAAAACGATTTGAAGTCAAGAATTGCTTCTATTTTATGGATTGAGAATCAGATCAAATCAATTCAGATGTTTATATATTTGGGTTGAGTTAAAAAAAAGTTAAATGTTTTGTGTTTTACGATATTTTCTATCATTTATTTCGGACAATACTATAGTCTTATCGCTTAAGAGTATAAGTAATGGTTTTGTCGTTAAATTGGGTTCAATCGAGAGCTTGTTTTTTGTAGAGGATTTGAAGAACACAGACATGTCTTACCTGTGCTGCTTGAATGAGGACGTCGACCACTGACTATCGCTTTGATAGCCATCGCCTGAAATGACAGATGAGTTGTCAATGCCCTCATCGTTAGTCGTGGCTGTGGTCAGCGATAGTGTCTCGTTATGTGGCGACTCATCAGAGCTCGAAGACGAAGGACTGCTAATCGTTTGGTTCGGCTCATCGTTTTGCTTGACTTCAAACACATTAGAATTGGTCTCATTCTTATCACTCGGCGATATCACGCCATCAGATCCCTGTCCGTCCTTATTGTTGTTTATCTCTTCTGAAAATGAATATAAAAAAAATTCTTGAAAATAATTACAGCCATAAAAATCTCTACTTTTATTGTAGTCTTGTTTTGTGCAATCGTTTAATATTTAATTGAAATGATTTTTGAGAATTCTTAGAAGAAATCAATTTATCACTAGAGCTGTAATTTAATGAAGGAAATAGCCCCTGGTCTTCTTTGATAGATTAACGCAAAGATTTTAATGATTTTTTTCAATTTTAAACAATAAATCGTGAATTGGATGAGTCGTGAGAATGGAATTAGAATTAATCGTTAATTAATATATAATTTATGAATACTGTTGGCGAACATCAATAAAATTATTAAATAATTCCATAATTAATATTATTTATATTGCAGTGATAAGCAATGGGGGGTATAGGGGGTAACCCCCTGAGATTTTTCTGAGGCTGACCCCCCTGTCCTCAGACCCATTGCCTATCTCATTTATTTTGATAATCGAATTTGATTATTAACTTGGTGATGCATCAGATGCACATAGTAGAATTTGCTAACCACACGGTTATAACCGATTAGCCACGATTGCAACTCTTAAGGGCACTTTCAATATTGATCCTGGCCCAGTAAAGTATATTCTCATCAATTTAATTTGATAGCAAAATTCATAATAAACTTTCAAATGGATAACTTTGTTTGTGACCACCGGTGCATTCTTCTAAAAATCCCCCGGTGCCTTCTAGACAAATTATCAAGATCAAAACAGATCAATTGAAATGTGAAGAAAATTTGATTAAAGTGACCTTTCATTGTTTTCATTGTGAACTTAAATTGAATTATTCAAAGAATTACTGTCTGTGTTGTCATCGATCCTAACATTCAATTCAATTCTTTTTTATTCTTTATTTTAAAAATAAGTGAAAATAAAATTCAAGAATTATATAAATAAATTGAGTAAAGAGCAAATGGGTTTCAATTCGAACTTTGATCATAAGAGCATAATACCATGATAGAATTGTAAATGATACCGACTCAATTTAATTTATAAATATATCTATTATTCAATTGACTATAATTTGATTTAAATAAAATATTTCTTGGATTCAAACGTATATTATATTCAGTTAATTAAAGTTCTCTTCAGTTGTTTGGCTTATATGACAACTCAATAATTCAATTATAGATTATTTGAAATTAGATTTATTTTTTATTTGTTGTGTTTGTAATTGATTTGTCCGAAGCCTTGAATCTGTAGTCCATTACATAAAAATTCTTATGACTTGTGCTACAAGTCTTTGTTCCTGTAATTGGATTTGATCTTATGATGAAGTTTTGATCTATAATTGATGGCCAATCGATATAATAATTGAATTCTCATTTTTCATCTCTTCTATCATTTTTCTGACTCATATGAAATACATATTTATTCCTTTTTTTCAATACTTTCACATCTGTTACAGAAAAAAAATTGTTTTGTTTTGTAAAAAGATTTTTGAAAAAAATTTGTTTTCACTATAAAAAGATACAAAATAATAGAAAAGACAGAAATAATAGCTCAGGGACTGTATTATTGGCAATAAACGAAATGCCATAAGTCATCTGTGCCAGAGATGACAGACGTGAGTACAGGCACTCAATTATAGGAATTGTCTTTACTTTATGTCGTCTTTTATTACTGTCTTATTATTTATATATTGTATATAAAGTATTCCCAAAGGAATCGACAAAAAATGATAGAATTTTATTCCAGAATTATCTCATTTTTCGACAGAATTTTATATTCAATGCAATGAATAATTTTGGGTTTCATTTGCGAAGTCATAGGCATTGGTTAGGAAACAGATTAATGAATATTTACCCTGTTTCTTATTTCTGTTCGACTTATTCTTCGGATTATTTTTCAAATCGTTAATGATTTCTAAGAGAGGATTCAATTATAAGAATAATAAATCAATAGGTATTTGAGTTATAGGTGTAAGCGCTCACCCAATCCATCCCTCAGTAGTAATAAAGTCCGCGATCCTTCTTTGCATATAGTTTTGTAGAGTACTTCCAAGGAGTATCCGGGTAAATATGTGTGATATAGGGCTACAACGGCGTGCAGTAGCTCTGAAGGAGCCGTTAGCTGTAAGAACGCAAATATAAAGAAAAGGTTAAATATTTTATCGATTAATCTAAAGAAAAATAAACGAAACGAAAAATTTTCTTCACTTCTGTTTTGAAGATATTATTGAATTGAACTCAAATTCAAAGCGAGTTTAAAGTTTAGAAAAAATATATTCATTTTGTTTGTGTAACAAAAAGATTGACTCAATTCTTATAAATCAATTTTAATATTATTCTTCTGTTTGGAACAGATATCAGAGAATATGTTTGAGAAGAATAGAATCTATGATTAAATGATTGAGTTTTTAGAGTTTCTCTCAAATTGTTTATAACTTTTGAGACTTAATAATAATAAGAATGAAATGAATCATATATTTGAAGACATGTTCGCAGATATGATCGATAGATTTGCAATCAGAGCTGACCAGAGGGGGTCCAGCAAGGCTCGACCCCACCTATTTGGGGGACTCCAGCCCCATGCTGAATTGTCCATTCAAATCAGGTGAGTTTGGACCCATCCCTCGATTTTTCAAGATTTTGAGCCAAATTTGATACTTTAAAGTTGAAACCTTCTTGAAGCAACCTACTTTAAAGTTGAGGCAAAAAATGAGCAAGACCCTGTGAGCTCTAAGAACCTGGCCAGCTCAGCATTCTAATCTCAAGTTTAAAAACATCCAGTAGAAATATTGCAAAGATTTTCAACAATTTAGAAATAAACCGGGTATTGAAGCCAACAGACTATAATGAAATAAATTATATTTCTCTGATCTCAGTCCTCATTCTTATCATAACTTTTATAATATGACCATTTTCTTCAGAAATGGTGATTATAGATTTGCCCTGTACAGTACAGTACAGTACAGTACAGTACAGTACAGTACAGTAACAAAATTGTAGATCAGATTTTTATTTGTGTAAAACTTATAACAATTCTCTTACTATTATTGAACAATCAATTATTGGTTTGTCTGAAATGCTATTTCTTATCATTCATAATGTCATTACGTTTTCGATCAATATTATAGAAAGGACTAAATCGGTTGAATTGAATCAAAAATGACCACTGCATCAAATTGAACTGACGATAATTGGAACTTTTGAATGAACAAGGAATGTATAGACTCGCCTCTTATTCAGCTTCGTTTGCAAAACCTGGCAAAGGATGACTGTGCGAGTCATTCCTAAAACCATTAGTGAATACTATAGTTATTCAGTGAAATACTTTGAAACCATATGATAGCGAATATAGATTGCGGTCATTATCCACACATTCGGTCGACATTTTCAATACGTCTGATGCGCTCGATATGGATATCATTAGAGTTGTATCAATCGATTGCTTCAATACTCTATTAATATAAGTTTCGTATCGTTTTATCGCAAACTTTAGATTCTGAAGAGAAAAAACTTTTTGTATATACAGTACAGAGAAATCCAATCAAAGTCTTTACAAATGACTTGACCCCAAAGTACAGTATATGTCAACTGAACTTTCGGAGGTTTTTTGTGTTTTATTCCTAAGTTATTTTGAAAATCTCAACTCTCTTGGAAGATGAGCAAATATCCCGGCAACAAATAAAGTCAATCAGATTATTATTATTGTCTCGTTTGATAGAAATCGAGAGCAAAAAACAAAATAGAGGGCGAAAAGCAAAATGGTTTGTCTTAACTGAACCTACAGTTATACCTTACTATTATCACAATACTAGCTCTGCTATATTATTACAATTTGTATTCTGCAGTATAATACTGTTTAAAGAATAAAAGTAGATAGATCATAGCATTATTGTGTGCGAAATGTGGAACTAAACAGTAAATGATTCAGACTTTTAGAAATTCTTATTCTTTTGTTTAGAGAATCTAATTATTAATCATTTATTCAGTGAATTATTTTTATGCTATTTATTATTCGGTTTAAAAAGTCAGTGAAAGTAATGGAAAATAAATACAAAAGCCTTTTATAAAATATCATTTTATGCATTGAATGTAATACAGAATAAATTGTTTGAATTCTTAATGCAATTCTTGTGTTTTCAATATTATATTCAGTATATAAATGAATATTATTTACAGTCGGATCTCATTTAAGATACGATTATTCAAATGGAAAATTGTAAACAATTTTATGCAATTAATTTACAAAATAATTATGAACAGAGAAATTAATTTTTATAATCAATTTATTTTGTACACCTTTGATGCCTAGTTCACATTTTCCACTTGAACCTACGCTATGAGCTTAACATTAATTGTAAGAGTAGTGCAAAAATGTTTTTATAAATTCTATATACAGTATCTGTTAATATATTTCTGACGAATAGAAAACTCAATAAAAATCATTGCATTTATGATAAAACTAAAAGAGCTGTCAAATGCAGACAATATATATTTAAAGCTATTAAATCATATTCATTGGTAGACGTATTGTATTGAGTAAAATAAATTAATCTTGGTATGTTTAAATCAGTCGATATATCTAAAGAAAATTTCTAAATATATTTGGCTTAAGTTTATAATAACAAGTAAACTGATTATTAAAGTCAAACTAATGGAAAATATATAATTTTGGAATAAGCAATATAATGAGCAAGCTGCTGTATTTTATTAAACACTATACTGTATTTGAATTCTGGATCCAAACTAGTAATACAGTTAAGCCGTTCGTGAAAATCAATATCACAGGAAAAAGTGGAAAAATGAATAAAATATTGATTAATGTTTTGCAATCAAATATTGTATATTATATTCTGTAATACAGTATTAATAATATTCTCAATACAATAATTAAAGCATTGGTTTCCATGTAATCCGAATCATCGTATTATATATCACTTATTCAATCAATTTTATTCTGAAATATAATTTCATTTATTATTTAATTCAGTATATGGTCAGAGGGTTTGCCCCAAGTATTCAGGTATTGGATTGAAATTAAAATGGAAATCGATATTCTCAATATACCAGGGTAGATTCGTAGAAATACTGCAGTCAGAAAAATGACAATATAAAATGTGAACGTGATTTGAACATACTGATTGTGAACAATATATGAATGTGATCATGTTCAAATTTGGCTTTTTTAGGCGAACAATAATTTCAAACACAAAGAGTTGATGGAATAGAATAAAATTTGTATAAATTAACTTTCAATCCACTCTATGCTAATGAGTCGTTACAAATGAAAACAATAATGAAAACGGAATAATCGTTTGCAGAGAAGAAAGTATTGTATTTGGACTGAAGAGAAACAATGGTTTGGATGAGAAATCTATATTTATAGTCTGTTTGACGCAAATCATAACAAACATAAATAATCGCATAATAATAGTTGAGTTTATTTTCGATTCTCTGAGATATCGATTCCAAAGACTGAAAGCCTCTGAACATAATTAGACTTATACTGCAGTTATAGAGATCGCAGCGAATAAATCAATTTATATAAATGTTTGCAATAATTCTATGTCTTATAAATGTTATTCGGAATAAATGTTACGAAACATACAAAACAAACAAATAATATAAAAAATAGTACTTTTTTTCTCAGAACTCCGACCAGAATTCAGACCAGTTTTTGCAAAAGTTAACAAAAGGAGCAAAGAATTAGAATTGAAAAGAAATAAATGGTTTAAAAGGCCATTAATTTCATCTTATCGTACAATGAATTCTGTCTCCAGTTTTAGAATAAAACATAAACTGAATTATATTTTCTGAATAACAAATAAGTCTTTGCGAACAATGTTTTTATTTTTTATGAAAATATTATTTAATATGAAGTCACGAACCTTTCAGACGTTATAAATGCATTTACAGCACAATTCAGTTGTTATGAGAGATGAAAAAGAAATTCTCTTATAAGCTCTGATTATCTGAGAAAACAGATGTACTGAATGTCCAGTAAATATGAATATTAAGAGAGAATTATAATATTCTGAACCAAACTTTGCATAACTCATAAGACGTCGGTTTCTATTTCGTTAATTCTCTTGATCTTCAGTATAATTGTGCGAAAACATAGATTATATGTCTATATGTCTGACAGAATATAAGGCGAAATACAGTTATACAGAATATACCAATAATAAGGCAAACCCTATGTCGAGAAACTTCGCATTTTTACAGCACATCTACAGTACTGTAGTGTATAGTAAGCTATGCTTTATTCTAATATTATTTATTTAATACTCCAGTAGTTTATATACCGTTTTTCGCGTATATAAGCCGCAACTAACAAGTAAGAACACAAGAATGAGTAAGGAATTCTTCTATTGAATAGCATCAAGTTCAATTCATTCGAGTTCTGAGTTGAGTTCTTCAGAGAATGACATTAGGCCTCAATAAATGAGAAAGAATTCCTTGTGTTGAAAACTATGAAGTAACTTGCTTAGGAAGTAAATTATAAGCAAATTATTTTAGCTAGAAACCCTTTGCTATATTGGCTTATATTAGATGTAAAATATTCAAACACTAAATGTTGTGAGACCATTTCAATTTGGGCTTATATGCGCGAAATTACTGTATATTTATATCTTTTCCATACAGTACAGCACTATATACTGTATATGGCTTTATGTGGAGATAAAGTCGGAATAGTATTTGGGAAATAAAAATTGCAAACAATTTTAATTTTGGACTTTCTTTTCTCTCATATAATATATTTTTGTTATTCATTACGTGATTCAATTCAATTGAATTAATGCAAAAATATTTTTATTCCACATATTTCTAAAAGTTCTGTAAATTAATTATAATTATCACAAACTACTGGCAGAAAATCTAACACATAATATACAGACTGTTTGAACAGAATTATGTAATTTATAAATTTGGAAACAAAAGCCAATTTGATATATAGATAAAAAAAAGCATTTAATGATAATTTTTATGCGAATCATCACATCATTGGTATTCATATTTATATGAATAATAAGGTCACAGAATATAGAATATTCTGATCACATGATTATTGGACTGAATTAATTCTAATGAATTCTCTACTATTTCTTCTCTCCTTAGTACGCAATACAGTTGTAATAAATTATATTTCGTTATAAATCTGGAATAATTAGCAAAAAACTGAATCGATTTTTATAATTCTAATCCAATCTAAAGTCTAAACGGAACCAATCATAGACTCATAGACTCATAGACTCTCTAATTATAAGGTCTAATGTTTTTGATATTAGGTTAGGTTTACGTGACTCTAATCGAACAGATCTCTAATCTGTCTTATTTTGCATTATATTGTATAATATATTATTCAATATAACATCAAATGAAATGCCATTTTATGACTGGATTTTTAATTCACAAGAGTATAGATTCTATGGCCTCATCACTGATGTGATTAATGAGAATATATTCCGTATAACTTATTTAGTATTAACCGGAAATCTGAGGATACGTTGAATTGTTAGCAATAAAAGCAATAAACTATTGATTTCTTTGATATTTCTCTCTCATATTCTATTCAGTTGTGTTCATAAAAAATCGATAAAACAATAGCAAAGATACGATTATTTTTGTTTAACTCAAATCATTTGACCCAATAGTATAAACCTTTCCGTTCCTAAAAATAAAAATATTTATGTTTACGTATAAACAGAATATTCTGTATATACTGTATATGTGTTCTGAAAATAATTAATTATGTTATTCAAGCTTTTAGTGCTTTAGTGCTGACCAGAAATTAAAAGCAACGATGCGTTTGGCAAACAATTCAAATGAATATGAATGCCATTAATTCATGTAATATGGATTGTGTTCGGGTCAATTCTACATACAATTCTCTCTCAACTAATAAAACTTTAATATCAGTACACATTCAGAACTATTGTTATTAAGTCATCATTTATTGCGGACTTAATAAATATTTTAACGAATATTTTGAATAAATTGTTTATTGAAAGCAATTAATCATATTTTTTATAATTAATTTTGTGGTAAATATAAAATATAAATACTTTGAAAAATAAATAAAAATGTATTGAAATTCAGCTTAATTTTCATTATTTTTATCATATTTTCTCTCAAAAAGTAATTTAATTTAGATTTAAATATTGAATTCGTGAGCGGATTATCGATAGGAAAGACTACTTTTAAATTGGAAAGCAGTTGCTGTAACTGCACTCAAATTGTGTTGGGATATAAAAAAGTCCATTTATTTTAATGTAATTCAATCCATGCAATCATTCATTTCTGGGGAGAATTGGAAGAGAGTATGAAAAATAAAACTGAATCTAATGATGAGCTTCGCAACCAAATGAGTTTCATTTGATTAACTTTCAGAGTATAGCAGAGAAGCTATGAATTAATTGCTTCGAAAAACTAAATTTGTATTCAATTAGAATAAAAGCTTCGAATAAATTGATAAAAACGAAACATATTTTCCATAATGTATGCCATACTCTGTACTACTAATGGATTGTTAAAGTGTTTGTTAATATATGTGCAAACGATCTGCAAATTATTGGAATTGTTGTATAAGTTATGTTCTGTAAGACCATTACAGTAGAGATGAGATATTTTTACAAGAATTATAGTCTGACTGACATTTTTGTCACCAAATTCTTTCTTCACATTAAACACATTAAACAATAATATTTTAAGCCATTCAGACATTCAACTAAATATCGATTTTATAGTTTTGTACTTTTATTTTCCGAATGAATTGATTTTCAAACAAAACATTATAATTGAAAATGTCTTTTCACAATAGGTTTGCATTCACTTTAATTCAAAGGCACGGATGCGGAAAGGTAGGTTTTTGAAATTAGTAATGTACCCTTCAAGGCTTTGCTTACTTGCGCATCTCTTGTATTATATATATTTGACTAAATTTATTAAAATAAGTGATTAAACAAATAATATAATTACTCAATGAGTTTTGATTACATAAATGTCAACTAATTTTTTTCAAATTTTTCTAAAGAATAACAATTTTTAAGTTTTCAAATATATTTCAAATAAGTTTTAAATATTGATTTATTGAATACTTTAAGCGAGCGATGAATTAATCCACTTTCAGTCGCATTGAAAATAATTTCTGTAATGCATTTGGTTTTGAAGTTTAAAATATGACAAACATTTGGATCGCATGCTTACCGAACATAAATGATATGATACGGGCAGTCAATATATCACAAACAAAAAATCTGCTTTTGATAAAACTGAGTGAACTTGATCATCTTTCTGCAGTATACGACTTGTTCCTACCATGTTCCAATACACTGGATTCCTATTTCAATTGAGAATTCAGTTTGGCTTATCCGAGAAGTGTCGGGGCACTAGATTCATTGGACATTTCTACTTATATTGTTTGCCCGGGGGATTCCATACTCTAACCCACATCTGTTGAGATTTAAATTTTATATTGATTTTATATAAATGAATGATTGGTTTACTTGAGGATCAACTAACGAGAATAGATAGTTGTCGTGCAAGAATTTAAGTTTGCTTGCATATTGTGAATGTGTCCTTGCTCATTGAATGAAATGAAATTCATTTATTCTTTTATTGATAACATTTTAAGACATAAATAGATTTCTATATAAATTATAAAATTGTAGACAATTTTCTTTTTGCTCGAATGCAACAAATTTTCATTAAACTACGACAACATGTACTGTAAACTACCAGAAATGATAAATTAGATATAATGTCAAAGAAGTAAGTTATTTGAAAAGATTTTTATAACTTTTGTAGCCTGGCTGTTTTAAAGCCTGTATAGAGCTATGAAAATAAGTGAATGCAATGATTCGTAAATTCCTTAAAGATATTATTTGATTTTTAAAAATTAAAAAAATAAAAATAAAATAATGTCTGAAATAATTAATTTAAAAACGGAATCAAAACTCGTAAACCAAAATAATAGCCAATTGTAAGACAGAAACATTTGTCACACATTGTCATACGTATGGAATCTTATGAGAAATTATAGTCTTTTTTATGAGAAATTGGTTTCATTTTTGCTTTTGTGGAAACAGAACAGAAATTCGGTTCGCATTCACTCGTTTGCACTTTAAGAGAGCTATAAATTTCTTTTCCAATAATCTCAAAGAAGAGACCAATGGTTAGACTTTGTGCACAAAAGTAGTGGTGATTCTGATGTTCGCTAACACTAGATATGCTATGAAATGTTGGCAACGATTCTTTGCAATAACTATCCATAATATGACTAAATATATTATTTCAATAATTCATAAGTTTTATCAGATTCTTATCATTTGACTGCAATATTTCAATGTGTAATAACTATTATATTATAGCATTATCTGTGAAATATTGTCTCATATCGATTGAAAATAATATGTGATTAACTGTGCATTATATCTGATCTCTAAAGAAATTCATTGCTTTCTAAGTTTTTATAGCAAACCATATGATTGAATAAATGCATGCATTCTATACAATATAAGCCACAACTGTAACCCACTTAGTCTGTACAGTCAAACCTTTAAAGCTTGTACATTTAATGTTCCCGATCGTTATATAATAGGGATGTGCAAGGTCGGCCGAGTCAGGGGGGTATTTTTGGCAAAATACCCCCCCCTGAGTTTTGAAAG
>JAQIWA010002109.1:0-14636 GCA_034693305.1 Eueremaeus valkanovi
TTTGATTGCAATTATAATCCTCTCAAATAATCCTTATGACTCGAGTTTATTCATAGACTTTCTTCGCATACTGTACATATCATTTTTGTGAAAGTTTTCAAAATTTTAAAAATTATACTCATTTTTAGATTTTCAAATTTGAAATTTTTCTACAATTGTAGTCATTGTTAGTACAGCTAATGCAGTGTTAATACTATAGTAATGAATACCAATTGACCCAATTATCTTCTAATGGCTATATTATGCGAATTATCACCATTAGATACAATGATCAAGGTATACACGCTGTTAATAACGTTTAAATTTCTTAGATTTCACTCTAATGTAAATGCAATCGAAATCAAATAAAAGTCTCAAAAGTTTAATATTCTTTACAATAATGTATTGACTAATATCCAGATTAAGAAAGAAGTTGTACTGCTTGGGCAGACCCTGTCGCCCCTTGACTGTGAGGTCGAATCGATCCCGAGTACGTGTGTCGTCTCCGAAAAAGTCTCTATATTCGAAAGTTACTGCCCTATGCCGACCCACACCCAATATCTTTTTGAGCATTTCGACGTCGTCGGGTACAGCGAATGGAAGCCCTTCTTCATCCAGATGTATTCTGCTATCCATTTCCACATTGGGCTCGTATAGGCGCTCGTACTGATGTCGCGCCAGTACTTCAGCCATACCGTCAGTCCAATCCTCAATGGCTTCGATATACCCGTCCTCAGGCATGATCAGGAAAGCTCGTTCGCGTCGGGATATATTGTCTTCGGGTGGTTGTCCGGGCTCTCTCACAATAACCAATTCCCAGGTAATAGAGTTGTATTCGGACTCATTTGCGCCCAAAAACACGACTTTCTTTGGAGTCATTTGTTGTGAGGGCTCAGTATATAATTCAGGCGCCAGGAGTTTGTAGTTCTGACGTGTACTGGAGCACAAATATAGATCATAATCACCTACGATCAGTCCTCCTTGTTCTACGAGTGCCCGGTTGTGTTTCGTACTGTCTTGTCTGGAATGGTACTGGTCCAGTACGACAAGTCTGGCTCCAGAGCACACATAGATAGCAAAGGCTCTGGAATGTCGGGGCCACCCCTGTGGGTTTTGCCAGTTCGTCAGTGTTTGTTCAGTGATTTCGTATACCCGGCCGGCTTCCAAAGACTCATGCACATTCTGTCGATACCGACTATAATGCCGGTTCCCTTTGTTGTAATCGCCATCAATCTGTATCTTATATTCTTTCCCTTCGACGGTATAATTATCCTGGTGATAGAGGAATTTGAGGCCAATTACCAAATTGAAGAAATGGTGTCTATGTTTCGCTTTTTTTCCTCTAAAGGGTAAATTGCAGATTTCATCGACCTTGCACCGGCAGGCCTTCTTGGACTTCTTGGACTTCTTGGTTTCAATGATAAGCTGATCGTGACATATAATGGGGTAGACAGCGTTGACGGGGGCCGAACTAGTTTGGAAGAATCCGTGCTCATGTTTACGCTCAGGTTGGTAATGGAAGCCCACATAAGAGGCCATGAAAAGCAACTTACTTCCCCTCTCAATGAATACATGTCCGCCCAAATGCACCCGCGATTCTCTGGCAAAATATTCTATCAGATCATTGGTGCTGATATGCTCTCGTATTTCTGATACATTTCCCTCTGGGTCGAGCACTTTGACCGGACCCAAAAACATGATTGGATTCAAATGCATATAAAAGGCCAGGGACCCCTCATAATCCAAATATGGGGTTCGCCAGAGGTTCCACTTCTTGTTCACATCAATGCTTTCCAAATCACCCGCGAATTGTTGCGCAGCCATCCTATTCTTCCGGATTGTAGCGCCAAACTTAGTGAACACACCCTGATCAGGCAGAAATTGACCGATGAAAAGTTTAGATTTCTTTTTATCTTTCTTCCCAACATCAGTCGTAGCCATACCTTCTCTTGAGTTCAATCAGTGATATCTTGTGTTTGTCTTCTGTCAACTGTTGGCTAACTTTGCTTTCAATCGTTTGATATGTTTTCAAAGATTTTCGAGTTTTTATAGAATAATAAATATTTTATTTTTACTAAAAATTGAACAAAAGTTTTGGAAAAACAACAAAATATTTATTTGGAACTATTTTTGGAAAAGGAGCAAGGGCGTTATTTGTATATCAAATGATTTATGGATAAATTGATGACAATTAGATCTATTGGTGATATAGTGATGAATATTGTATTCTTGTATAAAATTGATATATTGAAAACCTAGTGCTTGAAAGCAATATGTCCCGGGTATTCCACTTTTAAGCTCGTATACTCGATTATGTTCGAAGTGTCTGTCTCTCTGTCTGTCCATATAATTGTTGTAATATTTTTCAAAATTTTAAAAATTATACTCATTTTTAGATTTTCAAAAATTTGAAATTTTTCAACAATTGTTGTCATTGTCATTACAGCTAATGCAGTGTTAATACTATAGTTATGAATACCAATTGACCCAATTATCTTCTAATGGCTATATTATCCAGATTATCACCAATAGATACAATTATCAAGGTATACTCGCTGGTAATAACGTTTTATTTTCTTAGATTTCATTCTAATGTAAATGCAATCGAAATCAAATAAAAGTCTGAAAAGTTTTATATTCTATTCTATGATGTATTGAAAATATCCAGATTTGGAAAGAACTTAATGACCCGGATATTCTACTTTTTTCGAATAAAATAACTAAATTTGGTTTTAATAATCATTTATTTGATTCGATTGAAAGGTATTTTCAGAAGACATGACTCGAGAATGTCTTTCTGTAGTAAAGACTGCAATACTTGCCAATCAATCTGTACTTTCCGTTCGTTTCCTTCTTTTGGTATAGCCATCCGTCGACACCATAACGGGTATCGATTCCATCGCACTGTTCGAGTACGGCATAAGCTTGGTCAGGCCGACAAAACCTTTCCATTTCATATTCTTCTTTCAATATATAGGGTCCTGGGTCACATCGATATTTGGATTCATACGGAAATTCTCTTCTGACCAAATAGTCGAACCGGACTTTCGGATCCCAGTGCGGGTCTAATGGGCGCAACAAATTCGCCCTTGAATTTGGCAGCCAATAGAACTTGTTCTCATCCCATTGGACCGGTGGATACAGTGGTGGCACAGGTGGGTGATAGGGTTCACTGTTTGACGGTGTTGTGGATCGCATATGGAAATAGCATTTCCTGAAGTTGTACTGTTTGGGCAACCGTTCCCGCCCTTCGATCACTCTGTGGTATTCTTTGAGAGTACGTTGGTCATGTTGGAATTGTTCTCTATATTTGGGAATTACTTCTCGCCTCATATACTGACCCACACCCAATATCCTTCGGAGCATTTTGTCTTCGGGTGCATAGAATCCAAGCCTTGGGTCCAAATGTATTCTGCTATCCATTTCCACATTAGGCTCGTATAGGCGCTCATACCGATGTCGGGCTAGTACTTCGGCCATACCTTCATTCCAATCCTCAATAGCTTCGATATACCCGCCCTCAGGCATGACCAGGAAGGCTCGTTCGGTTCGGGAAACCATCGTGCCATCGTCATTTGGTTGTCCGGGTTCTCTTACAATATCCAATTCCCAGGTAATAGAGTTGTATTCGGACTCATTTGCGCCCAAAAATATGACTTTCTTTTGAGTCCATTGTTGTGAATGTTCTGGAAATATTTGGGTGTCCAGGGGCACATGGTACTCTTTTTTACTGGAACACAAATATAGGTCATACCCGCCTACGATAAGTCCTCCCTGTTCTACGAGTGACCGGTTGTGTTTCATAGTGCGTTGGTCATGATGGTACTGGTCCAATACGACAAGCCTGGCTCCGGAGCACACATAGATTGCAAAGGCCTGGGAATGTTGGCCTTGGGGCCACTCGAGTGGGTTTTGCCAGTTCAAAAGTGTTTCTTCAGTGATATCACATACCCGGCCGGCTTTCATAGGTTGATGGATGACAAATCGAAGCCGACTATAATACCTGTCCCCTTCGTTGTAATTTACATCAGCTTCGATCACATTTTTTTTTATATAACGATCCTGGTGGAAGAGGAATTTAAGGCCAATTACCAAATTGAATGTCCAACTGATATATTTCCGCGACTTTTTTGATTTCTTACGGATTTCATTGGGCTTACATGGTAGTAACTGTCCTTGGGCATCCATGGGAATTTCACGGTTTTCCTGGCGTATAATGGGGTACACAACGGCGATTGGCGCCGGACTAGTTCGGTAGGCGCCATACTTACTTGTTTTGTAATGCCGACCCACATAAGATGACACAAAAAACACCCTGCCCACCCTCGCAATGAATACATGTCCGCCCAAATGCACCCGCGATTCTTCGTCCCAATACCTGACCACATCGGGGACATCGGCATGGTCTCTCGGTGCTATTTTTGGTTCATTTCCCTCTGCCTGGGGCACTTTGACCGGACCCAAATACATGATTGGATTCAAATGTATATAAAAAGCCAACTCTCCCTCAAACTGCAAGTGTGGGGTAAACCAAAGGTTCCAGTGCACTTCCGTATCATTGGCTTTGAAATCACCCACAGCCTGCTGTGTTTGCTTGTCCTGCAAACTCCTTCGGATTGTGGCCCCAAACTTGGTGAACACACCCTTATCAGCAAGGTATAAGAAAACCTTAGCCGCAGCCGCAGTTTGGGACATACCTTCTCTTGTGTGCAATCAATAGTATCTTCTGTTTGTCTTCAGTCAACCGTTGGCTAACTTTGCTTTCAATCGTTTGATATGTTTTCAATGATTTCCGAGTTCTTATAAAATAATAAATATTTTATTTCATACTAAAAACTAAACAAAATAATTGAAAAAACAATAAAACATTTATTTGAAAATATTTTTGGAAAAAAAGCAAAAACTTATTGAAAGAGAATATAAATCTATCTTTTAATACATTGATGACAATTAGATCTATTGGTGATAATTGTACTCTTGTATATAATAATATCAAAAACAATATGTTCCGGGTATTCCACTTTTAAGCGAGTATTCTTGATTATGTTCTTGAGAAAGTGTCTGACTGTCTGTCTGTCCATATCATTGTTGTAAAAGTTTTCAAAATTTTAAATATTATTCTCATTTTTAGATTTTCAAAACTTTGACATTTTTCAACAATTGTTGTCATTGTTAGTACAGCTAATGCAGTGTTAATACTATAGTAATTAATACTAATTGAGCCTATTATTTTCTAATTGTCAAAATTATCACCAATAGATACAATTATCAAGGTATACTCTCTGTTAATAATGTTCTATTTTCTTAGATTTCAAATGTAAAAGCACAAATGACAGCAATCTGTTCCGGGTGCTCACCATTTTTGGAATAAAATAACTGAATTCTGTTTTACTACTAATTTATTGATTCGATTGAAACAAGACATGACTCGAAAGAGAATTCATTGCTTTCACTGCTTGTGGTAGTAATGAGTCCAATGCTTGCCAAGCAATCTGTGCATTCCGCCCGGGTATTCCTTCTTCTGGTAGAGCCATCCGTCGACACCAAAACGGGTATTGACTCCATCGCACTGTGCGATTACGTCATAGTATTGGTCGGGAGATGTAAGCCTTTCCATTTCATATTCATCTTTCCATTTACGGACTCCAGGGACGCATCGATATTCGTATGCATTCGGATCTTCTCTTCTGACCAAATAGTCGGCGATAATTTTGGGATTCCAGTCCGCGGCCGTCGGGAGCTCAAGGTTTGCCTCTTTATTGGGCAGCCAATAGAACTTGTTGTCATCCCATTGGATCGGAGGATACAGTGGTGGCACAGGTGGGTGATAGGGTGCAGTGGTGGGGTCTGTTGTGGACGGGATTTCAAAATAGCATTTCCTGAAGTTGTACTGCTTGGGCAGATCCCGTCGCCCCTTCACTAAGTTTTCGTAAAGATTCAGAGTTTTCTTTTCGTCTCGAAAAAAGAAACTATAATTTTCACCGAAGACTACCTGTCGATCCCTATATATACCCACACCCAATATCTTTCTGAGCATTTCGTCGTCGTCGGGTGCAGCGAATGGAAGCCTCCGATGAATATCGTTGTTCATGTGCACATTGGGCTCGTGTAGGCGCTCGTACTGATGTCGCGCTAGTACTTCAGCCATACCTTCATTCCAATCCTCAATGGCTTCAATATACCCGTCCTCAGGCATGATCAGGAAGGCTCGTTCGGGTCGGGAAACGGCCCTACCAGGAGCATTTGGTTGCCCGCGTTCTCTCACAATATCCAATTCCCAGGTAATAGAGTTGTATTCGGATTCATTTGCGCCCAAAAATACGACTTTCTTTGGAGTCATTTGTTGTGAGGGTTCGGTAACTAATTCAGGAGTCAGGAGTCTACAGTACCGATATGTGCTGGAACACAAATATAGGTCATACCCACCTACAATTAGTCCTCCCTGTTCTAGGAGTGACCGGTTGTGACCCATTTCGCTTTGGTCCCAATGGTACTGGTCCAGTACGACAAGTCTGGCTCCGGAGCACACATAGATTGCAAAGACCTGCTCGGGTGGTTGGGGCCAACTGTTTGGGTTTTGCCAATCCATAAGTCTTTCTTCAGTGATATCGAATACCCGGCCGGCTGTAAAAGGTTTGTGACAATACTCTTGAAATCGACCATAATACCTTTCCCCTACTCGGTAAGCTTGTTTATCAGTCACATCGATTTGTAATTGAAATGTCCCCCGCTTATCCTGAATGTATCGATCCTGGTGCCAGAGAAATTGGAGGCCAATTACTAAATTGAAGGCATAGTGTTTGTGTCTCTTGTTGTTGTTGAAGAATTTTGGATTCTTAGGCCGCTTACAGAGTTCATTGGCAGCACATGGACATTCCTGCTGGACCCCGGGGTCCAGGACAGGAGGGTCACATTTTTCCTGGCGTATATTGGGAAACACAGTGTGAATATAGGCCGGACTAGTTATGTGGAACCCATGCAAAGGCTCGGTGTAATGCCAGCCCACATAAGGGGACATAAAAAGCACCCTGCTATGCCGATGAATGAATACATGTCCGCCCAAATGCAGCCGCGATTCTTCGCCCCAATACTTCTTCAACTCGTCGGGTGTGATGTGGTTTCGAATTTTCGGTTTTTTCCCCTTCACCCCGGGCTCTTGGACCGCACCCAAGAACATGATTGGATTCAAATGCATATAAAATGAAAACGTTCCCGGAACAAAATTCAAGTATGGGATTTCCCTCTCGCACCAGAACAAGTTCGGTTCGTTCCTTATAAAATAACCCACAGCCGATACGAATTTGAAATTCCTTCGGATTGTGGCCCCAAACTTGGTGAACACACCCTCATCAGGCAGAAATGTTGCAACATCCTCTCCTTCCTCATTCTCTTGAATATTTTCGAACGCAGCCATACCTACAGTGGAGTGCAATCAATAATATCTTCTGTTTGTCTTCAGTCAACTGTTGGCTAACTTTGCTTTCAATCGTTTGATATGTTTTCAATGATTTTCGAGTTTTTATTAAATAATAAATATTTTATTTTATACTAAAAACTAAACAAAATAATTGAAAAAACAATAAAACATTATTTAAAAATATTTTTGGAAAATAAGCAAAAACTTATTGAAAGTGAATATAAATCGATCTTTTGATACATTGATGACAATTAGATCTATTGGTGATATAGTGATGAGAATTGTATTCTTGTTTATAATTGATATATTGAAAACCTAGCGGTTGAAAAGAATACGTCCCGGGTGTGTCACTTTTAAGCGAGTAGAAGTATACTCGATTATGTTCTTGAGAAAGTGTCTGTCAGTCCATATCATTGTTGTGAAAGTTTAGAAAATTTTAAAAATTATATTCATTTTTATATTTTCAATAATTTGAAATTTTTCAACAATGAAGTCATTGTTAGTATAGCTAATGCTTGTAAATACTATTGCTATGAATACCAATTGACCCAATTATCTTCTAATGGTCAAGATTATCACCATTAGATCCAAAGTATACTCGCTGGTAATAACGTTCGTGCTTGTTTTTTCTCTACAATAATATTAATAATATTATTGATATATAATGTTTGAGTCATTCATGGAGTCGGCCGTTGATGGCGAAGGGGTGGGAATGGGTACAAACTCACTTAGTCCGGCTCATATTTATTAATTGATATTATTTTTAATAGACATCATATCTCTTATGGATTGTTATGTCTTTCCATATGTCTATCGAACAGAGTTTTAATACTAAACTGTTGTCCACATTGAGGCCATTGACAGACAAACGGATTGGAACTCAAGTGAACTTTTAAGTTGTGTTCAATTAATAACTGTTTGCTTTCAAATACTTGACTACAAGTATTGAACGAACACTCGTATTGTGTTTTAGTCGGCGAATGATATCCTTTATGTTTAATAAGTTCTGACAATTCAAGTGTTATATAATCACATGAATTGCATTCATATAAGCCTTTCTTCACTCTATGCTTATCAGACAAATGCCTCAATAGATTGGATTGAAAAACAAAGTCAAGTTCGCACTCATAGCACCAAAATTTAGAGGAATCGCTGGCCATAAGCACAGTTAACTCCAGTTTAGTATTGTTTAGTAAAGGCTTGCATTCACTCGAATCACAGCTAAACGTTTCGATAGAGTGAACGACTCTTAAGTGTTTATCTAAACATTTTTGTGTCAAAAACATTTGAAAGCATCCGATTATATGGCACTTGAATTTGTGTCCACTTTTATGTGTTTCAAACATATTCTCGTCTAAAGTCTTAAAAGGACAGACATCACATTTGAACTGTATTACTGGATGTGTCTGTCGTTTGTGTGCAATAACATGGGTTCGGGTTTCGAACCACTCATTGCAGTCATTTGTTTCGCATTTGTATACGAAATGTATTTGCGATTTATGTGAAACATATTCATCCCGGGTCACAAAGGCCGGGTATGGTCCAATGTCTGAGCACTGGTGGCAAATAAGCGGTCGGACATCTCTATGAACACTATCCATATGTATGTCCAAACGCAGCCCAGATGTGAAGGTTTGGTCGCAATGTTCGCACTGTATGTGTGAATGCAATTGTATTTTGTGTTCAGAAAAGTCTTCTTTTGAAGTGAATATACTTTTGTATCCAGTGTTTGAACATTGCGTACAGACATAGGATTCGGTATTGCTATGAACACAATTCGTGTGCACTTCAAAAGCCAGTTCCGAATCGAAGCTTAGCTCACATTCAGTGCATTTGAAAATCTGATCCGTTTTAATGACAGCTATTTTGTGCTCAACTGATATGTGTTTTGTTAATGATTTCTGTGATTGAAAACACTGTTCGCATTCATCGCACAAAACATTTTGCTCTGAATTGTTGTCCAAGTCTTTAGTTTTAGTCTTCTTTCTCATTATTTTGAAGTTTGAATCAGTTTTGGAGTCATTTTCTGTTGAATCCAATTCACTATAATTTATATTCTTCTTCAGTCGAGTACTTCTTCTCTTCACTCGTATATCACTCACCACTTCTTCGGCTATTTCTTCGTTTAGTTCGTTATTATCTATCGATTGGTCACTATTTATAACATTTCGTATTAATTCTGTAATTAAAATGAATTTTGAATTACTATTAGTTTTGCAGTTATTTTCTGTTTCATTCGAGTCATTATTATTTATATTATTTCTAACTTTTCTCCTCTTTTCTGGCAAATCAATCATCACTTCATTGGAATCAATAGGAAAACCCCAATCGGTTTGAGACGAACTTTCGCCCAAATCTTCTGATATTTTCAGTCTTTTATTCTTTACATTCAAATCCTTTGATTTCTTTGATTTGAGAATAGTTTTACATTTATTTGAATCAGATTTAAGAAATGAAATCTTTTTTGGTTTTCTCGTCAAACACACTGAATGACTGCAACGAGTCTTATGTTCTCTCAGATCAACACAAGTATTAAACAATAGATTGCATCCATTTATAGGGCATTTTAAGGGTCGTTCAGACGAATGTCTGTAGCTTTTCGGCTGATTCGGATCAGATTTATACAGAGTTTTAAATTCACAATCACTGCACTCATAATACTTAATATTAGAAACTTTTGGTTTGTGTTTATCCAACATATGTTGCGCTAATCTCAGCCGTGAATCGAAACTCTGTTCGCATTTATCGCATTCAAGCAATGATTGCTTTTCTATAACAACTGAATCGCTGTTCAAATGATGTTTTCTTTTCCGATCAAATATAGAAAGATTTGAAAAACTTTTGAATTCACAGTCATTGCTCTCAATATCCTTAATATCAGAAGCATTTGGTTTGTGTTTATCCTACATATGTTGCGCTAAACCTATTTGTGAATCAAAACTCTGTTCGCATTCATTGCATACAAACAGTAATTGCTTTTGAAGAACAACGGAATCGCTGTTCAAATGCATTCTCTTTTTGTGATAAATTACTGAAAGTCTGGTAAAGCTTTTGAATTCACATTCATTGCACTTATAGTACTCAATATTAGACGCATTTGTTTTGTGTATATCCAGCATATGTTGCGCTAAACTTATTTTCGACTCAAAACTCTGTTCGCATTCATTGCATACAAACAATGATTTATTTTGAATAACATCTGAATTGTTGTTTAAATGGGTTCTTCTTTTGTGAAAAAATAGGGAATGATTTGTAAAGCATTTGAATTCACATAAATCGCAGTTAAATGAAGCGATTTTATGCACACTTGATGTATGTGTCGATAGAGACCACTGTGTTGTGAATCTATCGGCACATAAACGGCATTCAAATGGTTTAAGATATTTCATACATTCAGTGCTTGTTTTGAATTTCGATTCGCTCTTATGTTTGGCTGAATTTGTTTGCGCTTCAGATGAATGACTGCTTTTGTGTTCAATTAATAACTGTTTAGATGTTGTCTTATAAGCACAAGAATCGCATTTAAAGCCGTTGGACGAGTGGTCAAGAAATTTGTGTCCATTCAGGCAAATGGTGTTTTGAAACATTCGATTACAGCCCCGTATATCGCAGCGCACCGGTAGGGGTGACGGGTGAGCGTCCTTGTGGTTAATTAGGTCTGTATTGCTGTAAGCCTTGAATTCACATAAATCGCATTCAAAGGCAGAGATTTTGTGTTTATGTGACATATGTTTGAATAAACTCTTTTCAAATGCAAAACTTTCTTCGCATTCATTGCATTCATATTCATATGAATTGTCGGTTTGAACAGAGTTTATATCATTTACGGCTAAAAGGCTTGAATTTATGGCCGATTTCTTGCTTTTATTATTCTTTTGTATCAATTCTGTGATTAAACTGAAGTTTGAATTACTATTAGTTTTGCAGTTATTTTGTGTTGAATTCAAACCAATATTATTATCAATCGATTCGTCAGTGTTTTCATCACTGAATTTCTGTTTTATATTAACTGAAAAATAATTATAAATAAATTAAAACAAAATAAAAAACAAATAAAATATTTTAATAATTACCGGAATTCAGACAATAGTTGTGTTCATTAATCAAACAGTAATTTTGATTCAAATCATTCATCACTTCATAACTGTTTTCATCATTCAATTCATGGTTTTTCACATCAACTGAATAGAGAAAAAAAATAAATAAAATTTCATATAATTTGCGATAAAATTAATTTCAATAATAAATTCAAATTCAAACCAGAAATCGATTGACAGCTGTTTTGATCATCAGTTTCGGACTTGTATTCACTCTTCACTTCAATCGACTCATTGAAAGCCAACGGCTTTTTTCTCTTCATATTCACTGTTAAAACAACTTTTGCTTTAATAAAAACACAATTAAATTAAAATCAAATTCAATTGAAAAGTAAAGCCAACTATAGTTTGAAAGTGAAATCCAATGTTTACATACAGTTTGTGTCATATGAATGGAAAAGACAATCAATTATGTCTACAAAACATACGACCCGTTCATATGAAGCACACATTCAATAGACTTAAGACTTAATAGTTTGCTATCAATAGAGAGTTGACGTCAGCTATGGATCAGATTCTTGTCGTCAGATCATTGAGTTTTAATTTGACAATCAGTTTCTTATCATTAATTTTGGATTTAATTATGTTTTAATTCAATCCTATTGTAAATTATATTAAATTAAATTGTTTTCTAATATCATAAGTGTTTTAGCAGTGAATATGAAGAGAAAACAGTCGTTGGAATCGATTGAACCGAAGAGTGAATACAATACCGAAACTGACGATCAAAACAGCTGTCAATTGATTTCAGGTTTGAATTGATTATTGAATTTTGAATTAATTTTATCGCAAATTATATGAATTTTTATTATTATTTTGCTATTCAGTTGATGTGAAAAACGAAGAATTGAATGAAGAAAACAGTAATGAAGTGATGAATGATTTGAATCAAAATTATTGTTCAAATTCTGGTAATATTTTGTTAAATAATTGCATTTAATATACATTTTTAAAAATAAATTTTTATTTTAGTTTCAGATGAAGTAAAACAGGAATTAATTGTTGAAAATAATGACGACTCGATTGATATCAATAACATTAATCAAATGATAAGTGATATACCATTGAAGGCAAGTAGAGGTCGACCGAAGACTTGCGACAAAAAGTTCAGTTTAATCACAGAATTACTGCAAAAGAGTAATAAAAATAAAGATTTGTCCAAAAAATCAAAGCTATTGCCCGTAAATGATATCAATTCTGACCAATCGATAGCTAATAAGGACTTAAATGTGGAACAGATTAATGAAGTCATTACTGATATATCATCGAAGAGAAGGAGTGGTCGACTGAAGAAGAATATAAGTCATAGTGAATTGGATTCAACAGAAAAAGTCTCTAAAACTGTTAGTAATAGTAATAAAAGGAAAAGATTGGGAAAGACATCAAATACGGATAGTCAGAGCAGAACTTCATTAGACTACGTGTGCAATGAATGCGGGAAAGGATTTGAGGAAAAGGGGATTTTATTGAGACATATGTCGCAAATGCATGAAATACTTGCCTTTGAATGCGATTTATGTGACTATAAAACCGACAGAAGTTATAATCTCATTCATCACAAACTCATACATTCGTCGGACCCGTCATTCAAAGCCAGCACAACTGAAACGAAAGAGAAGATGAAAACAAAAGCCAAACAATTAGTGAACGATCCGACGGTCGATACAAAGCATTTCTTTGAATGCAATTCCTGTGGTTTTAAAGTCTATTCAAAATATTTGTTTGAAAAACACAAAACAAGCCATTCGTCCGAAAGTATTGCCAATGAATTGCAGACAAATAGTAAACAAAAGAGCGATTCTGACAGTCAGTCACTGTTTAAATGCAGTTTATGTGAATTCATTACATCCAGTAGTGAAGAGCTCATACACCACAAGAATTTCCACTCGCGTTACCGGCCATACAAGTGCGATATAGCCGGTTGTCTTAAATTTTGCACAAACAAAGTTAGTCTTAGAGCACACAAACTGTGTGAGCACTCGTCCAAAGGATATGAATGCAATTTATGTGTATATAAGACACAAAACTACAGCTCTTTTATTGAACACAAAAGCATTCATTCAATAGACAAATCAAACAGTGATTGCGAGTCACAACGAGTTGCCAACTGTTTGAACACAAATAGACATTTATATGAATTTGGTTGCACTGAATGTGTGGCCAGTTTTAAATTTGAACCTAAACTGTTCAGACATATGGCCGATAAGCACAGAATACCCTGTTTAAAGTGCGCTCAATGCGAACACAAGGCTTTGACTGTTGAAGACCTAACTGAGCATAAGAGCAGTCACTATCACCCCCGCTTTCGGTCCTACCGGTGCTATATTCATTCATGCAATAAGTGGTTCATCAACCAAACCCGTCTTAATAAGCACCTACTTCTGGCGCATCCATCCAGTGATCTCCAATGCAATGTGTGCGGACACATATCACTGAACTATGAGTTATTGAATGCACACAAAAGCACCCATTCATCAGAATCGGAACCAAATACAGACAAACAGAGCTTTGGTTCGGAAGCGAGTATTGAATTGATAACTAAGAGAATTCTAAAGTCGTTCGTATGTAACGAATGCAATGAAAACCTGTACACAAAGGACTGTTTGGCAACACATTTGTCGAAAGTCCATAAAATAGCTTCAATTGAATGCGATTTATGTGAATACAAATGCTTTAATAAAACTGCTCTTTGGTATCACAAGAGGAATCATAGGCAAAGGGAATCCGAGGCCAAACCGTTTGTTTGCCTCCAATGCGGACAGACTTTGAATTGTCAAATAAGTTTAGCCAATCATATGATCGATAAACACAAGACTATTAGGGCTTCGGCTGTCAAAGCGAGTGGTTTTAAGTATATTAAATGCGATTTATGTGACTACATGTGCCGATACAACCGGGAATTGAATAAACACAAAGCCAGCAAACATTCGTAGGGCCAGAACTTGATCACTAGCTGCTGACCACATGAGCATGGTCTCTTTTCTGGTCAATTTGATCTGTTTTTTGTCAATTTCTTCTGAATTGATCTAAAATTGTATTCAATCTTAAGTCAAATTAATGTAATTACCGAATTCTCTGACTTTCGCCGCCATGGCGTGTTATCTCAGTTCCTTAGAGAGGGTGGCGTACTACCTAGGTAACAC
>JAQIWA010002110.1:0-14628 GCA_034693305.1 Eueremaeus valkanovi
AATAGAAATTATATAACGATTTGCAACTCTGAATACTGTTGAAAGTGGACTTAAAATCATAATGGGCATTCTTGTTTATTCGTCCAAACAATCAGATCATTCGAGAGCTGAACAAAAGTTAAACAGATTTTTGAAATAACTTTCAATAATAATGTTTAGAAATATATCAAAAGTCAACAATTGAGCAAATTGGAGCAGTATGCTTTTTTAAGTAAGGATATCAAAACACTTAGTCTTTGAATACTTTGAAAATACTTTCAGTTGAATCTCAATTGAGTTGAAAACTATAGAAATCATTATTTAATCGAATCGTAAGTATTTGTTGAATCACTTGATTGACATTCGCTGAACACAACTGAGTCGTCGTTAGAAATACTGTCATTAGTTTGCGGACAAAGTTGTGTGGATTTGCTTTTGCGAACGCTATAGGAATCGGAATATTATTTCAAAATCAATACTATTTTGTAATCAAATATAATTCAAACCTTTCGCAAACAATTTGGTTACATAAGTCATATATTCGGTTAAAATATTTTAATAGATATATAACTCTAAATACAATTAATCATAAAATTATTATCTCGTGTAACTTAGAAGCTTTGTTGAAACATGCTTTTGTGCTTGGTCAATTTCCTTTTAATTATTTCAACGCAATTTTTTTTATGATTCCGCATCATTTCTTCAATATTAATTATGGATGAAATTTCATTAAATTCTGAAGGAAAAAATTCTAACCTTGTCAACTCCTTTATATTCTGTTAATGAAAGTTATATAAAAAGTTAAAATAAAATTAAATAAATTGATTTTAAAAATAATTTCATATCAATTTCTTGCAAAACTTTTTGAACTTTAAATTTTCAATTAAGAGAATAAATGAATATTTAATATCCACACAATTTATTATATCTCGAAAAAAGAAATAAATTATTTGCAGTAAAAACTATTAAAACTACCTTAAGCGCAAACTACTGTATTGACACAATTATTATATTATAATAATAGTCAGACAAACATTGAAAATGAAGTTTAAAATAATTTTATTACTAATTGTGTTATTCATTCAAACAAAACTAATTGAAACAAAACAAGAAATTTATGAAGCGTAAACAAAAATTGACTTGAGCCCAAAATACGGCAAGGAAGAGCGGGGTATAAGAAACACTAAAAATGTGATCATGTGTTCTCGTTAAAATCTGAATCGGATTGGTATATCATAATAACAGATGAGTGAACGGTTAACCTGGGCCCACCATGTACTTTTTTTTGCTAATCTTTCAAGATACCATCCATTGTTACTATATACAAGTTGGTGTTATTTTTGGAAATGGCAATTATCTGGCTACAATTTACTGAAAACAGTTTGAAAATCGAATTAGCCATTCAAAAGTAATTGGAGTTTAATCAACGGAAATTAGTTTTTTCCATATATTATGTTAAGAAGTGGCTCCAAAGTGACTCAGGAGCCCATCTCTGAACTACAGTATTGAGATAATTATAAAATTATACTAAAAACAGGCAAACGTCAGGCAAACAAAGAATATGAAGTATAAAATAATTTTATTATTCATTGTATTATTCATTAGAACTAATTGAAATAAAACATAAAATTTATAACAGAATTAAACCAAAAACTTTATAAATAGGTTGTGGGTTATTTTTTGGAATAGTCAAATCAGCTGACACAATGACTAAGGTAACTCATAGCAAGAATATTATCGATATCAATGAGATAATACCGAAACAATTAATCATACCTTCGGTGGAAAATGATTTGTATAAAATTGGTTTATGTCTGACGAGTACGAGAACCGGTGCGCAAAGACTTCATAAACCGATTGTAATGTTTGTCGTATTTGTAATTCTTTTGATTAAGAATACAATCTGTTTATTACTGAACGACGAAAATGACTTCTTATTCGTTGTATTCGGCGACCTTGCTTATTTGTTGGGAATGAGACGAATATTATATCATTTCAATATTGCGGTCAATTTAGCCGTTGGTCTGGCTGTTGGTTCGCAACTCATTCATTACTACAATTACATGAATGACATAAAACCAAAATCTCTGAAAGTATTCGAAATGATGTCCGGATTGTGTTCTCCCAAATCTATTGGTCTCACAAATCAATTGCAAATTATTAGACTAATTAAGAGAACACGACTTCTATTGAAAATTACAAAACTAATTGTCGGAAAGATTAATCTAATCGTCAGTTTGGCCTTAATCACTGTTCCCTACATTCTTAAGGCTACTCTACCTCAGGTAATATTCTTTGGTATTCCTAATACAGTTGTATTCATAGCCGCAGTATATTATGGATGGAAAATAATTCTGTACCAGGTCATCCATTTCTACATAACATGTTTATATATCAAATGTAAGATTGAGGCAATCAATCGGTTCACTGAGGATTCGATGAAAGCTAAGAAGTTTATAAAAATACCAGAACTTATTCGCAGATATACTTTAATTTGTATCGAAATCCGTGAATATAATATCGGATTCTTTTCTAAATTCTTGTTTGCCTTATGGCTTACAATCGGATCAACTGCTGTTCTCTTCATATTCATGTCTATTTTGCTGCCAATCTCTCTGCTATTCCGAGCAATTATGATATATTGTGCAGTATTTATATCTTCGCTATTCTTATTCTTAATATTCACCGCCTCTTCGATAGAATATCAGGCGAAGAAAATGAATAAAACTATAAATAGTTTATGGATTTCAAGCGTCTATTCCAGCGAAATATCTCTAAGAATTCCTATTAAACTAAAAGTTTGTTTAATTTTATTTATTTCTAAATAATTATTATTTTAATTTTCAACTATTTTCTTACAGCTCTCGTTATTACTGGAAAATATAAGCCGAAACAAAATCGGGGTTTCGTGTTGGAAACTTTTCTTTATTACTTATACCCGAAGCTACGAAGTAAGCTCAGTTTTCAAACTCAAATACAAGAACTATTTGAAATTAAGTTAAACTTTTATTTTACAGATTATTATTTGCCTTTCGGTGTTATTATTGAAAATTATTGAAATCTATAAGCAACAAGAGGGCAAAATAGGCAATTTTGAAAAGACCTAGATTTATACTAATTCTCTATATTTTATAATATTTTTCACACTTTATTCAATGTTAGTCTATTGGGTGAAAAATATCACAATTAACTCGTCTAGTTGTAGTACTAGTACAGTACAGGTTAAGTTTTAATCATTTTTTCATAGTATTGTAGTCAATGCCATATTCTGGATGAGTTGTAAGTAGGTGTCAATTTTTTAGGAAACTTATCCATTATACATATTATGATAAATGTGAATATGTTTCTGGGTCTTGTACAAAATTTTGCCTATTTTGTCCTCTGCTTGTCTATAAGCAATCGATACAATAGATTGGTTTCATATTTCAATACAATCGCTATTAAAGCGAAATATTTAATGACTAAATCGTTTGAACAGAAAGTAATACTTTATATTATATTTGGCCAGAATTAAATTCTGTGTCTGCAAAAGCACTTTTATCAGTCCGATGACTAAAGCTTAATAAAAGGGGATTTAAGCTCTCACTAAAAAATCGATTTTGTTCTGAAATTTTAAAGCATGTGAAGCACTGAACAGAACTGGTTTTTCAGTGAGAGCTAAAGTTCCCTTTTATTAAGCTTTAGTCTTCGGACTGATACAAACTTTAGGTTCAGAGTTAGGTGTATTCTTAGGTGCTTTCTGACATCTATACTTTATATGAAAAGTTATCCACTTAAAACATATTCAGTTCACTGCAACACAGTGTACACTAGATACCCAAAAAGCAGTAATAATTCAATCCTGTACCGTCCCGCCCCGCTAAGATCTCATCTTGACCCGTCCCGTTCCTGTACATCAGATAAAAATTTCGTCCTATCCCGTCCTGGCAGGTCTTGGTCTGTCTTGGGCGTCCCTGATAGTAAGCAAGAATATTTTTTATAGTTTCATTTTAATACAAATCAAAGTTAGATTTAATAAACAATAATTGATTGAAATTCTTTGGGCTCAGATTTACTGATTATGACCTACAACAATTTAAATCATCAATTTTGAAAAACACAGATTTCTGATAATTCTCTATATTTTATAATATTTTCCCCATTGAACCAATGTTAGTCTTTTTGATGATAAAATATCACATTCAATCGTTTAGTTGTAGAATACAGTACAGTACAGGTTCAGTTTTAATTATTTTTTAACATTGTAGTCAATGTCATATTCGGATGAATTGTTAGTAGGGGTGAATTTTCTGAAAAACTTATTAAATATAGATATTATGACAAATGTGTATATGTTTCTGGGTCTTATTTTGATTGTCAGTTGAAAATCAAACTTGATGATTTTAAATTGTATTAGATTATGACACAACTCTGCTATCTGTTAATGAAATCTATAAGTCATGTCATTTTCCGTCTTGGTCTTATAAAATAATTTTCCTGTCCTTTCCCGTTCCTGGTGAGCGTGCTTATTTCTTTCCTGTTCTGTCCCCTTCCTGTCCAAGACCAATACCAAGAGGAACAGGACGAAAAATTGGGTCTCTAGCGTACACCACACACACATAAAGTAACATATGTTAGTAAATACAGAAGTGTACAAGACACTGTTTTAAAAATTATAAGTCTATTATTAATAGACATTGAGACATAGCTTATAGGAAGCATGGTTTCAATCATATTCTAGGGATGGCCAATGGGGGTATAGCCAAAATACACCCCCTAGGGTTTGAAATGGCCATTTTGAAGTGGCCTTTTCCAGATGAGTTTTCGACCCCCCCCCTATGTTGGCGGAAAATAGTGGGCCAAATCCGTTGAGTTTCACCCCCCTCACGATTTTGGAAAAAATCCGCCATTTTACCTCCCACTATACCCCCCCCTAGGTTTGCCGAGCTTGGCCATCCCTAAAATGAAACAAGTTTAAATATATTAATTATATGTTAAAATTATACGTTAAAAATCTGACTGATCACTAGCAAGCACATTTTGAATTCTGATTTAATCTATGAATGTTGTGAATGTGAATTCAGTCACAGATAAACTCTTAAGACTTAATGTATAAGTATTTTCCATAAAAGAAATCATTAATCAAATGAAACTATTTTTGTGAGTTATTTAATGTATTGCACACACAGTATAACTAATCGCTAAACAAATTATTCAAATCAATGCCTGGATTAGAGAAAAAGCGTTTTATCGGAGTGTCTGAACAGCTTTTGGATGAACTCACGTGCGCTGTCTGTCTAGCAATAGTAGCCAATCCAGTGGTCACTGAATGCTGTGGACAATGCTATTGCTCTGATTGTATCACTAAATGGCTCAATGACTACAAGACCTGTCCTAACAATTCAAATGGTTTGAGTCGAGCGCCGAAAGTCGTAAATAATATAAAAATGAAATGCAGTTTCAATACGAATGGCTGTAAAAGAGTTGTTCTTTTGATTGATTTGTCTAAACATTTAGACGAATGTCAGTTCAGAGCCATTCAAACCTGTAATGAATGCGCTTTGCTATCGAAAGTCAGATAAAACACAATTGTATTAAAAATCTTAAACTAATTAATGAAAGTTGAAGTCAAGAAAACTGTAGATTAAAGAGAGAACACAAGTTGTCCAGAAATACGCCTAAAGAAGAAGTGACCAGAGATCGATTGGTAAGAATTGGATAAAAGCTTTATAATTGAGTCTAACTTTTAATTATTGTTTTCATTCTATGAAAGAAGTGATAGAAAGGGCCAGAAAGTCAGTCGATTCCTATTGTATAGAAAGCCTTCGAGTCGTCTGTCTTCACAATTGACACACTTTTATACGAATGGCTGCAAAGAAGCCATAATAGGGAACAAGACTTTCGAAGAGATCAGTCAATCCTTATATAATGCTATAAATCCGCGGAAAACGGATTCACAAACAGAACCGATGGATGTTTAGGGTCTTCGCTCGAGAAGATGAAGAACCAATGGCTTATAGCGAAGAAGTTTCGATAAACTTGTTATTAAAATAATTTTGAGTAAAAAATCAAAATTAAATTAAAGTTTAAAATGATTTCAATTTTTACCCGAAATTATTTTAATAATAAGTTTATCGAAACGGAATTCGGGAATAGTCTTGGCTGTTAGTCATTACCTTAAATACTGTTATTTATAATCTACTCATTTATCACAATTTATATTTTCGACTCTATTGTTAAAACTGATTTTCTTATAAAAAATAATTATTATTTGTATTTCAAAAATAAGTTAATAAAGATTTCGAGTGAAAAGTATTTTCATTGCTTTCTTGTCTTAAATGGAGCTCTTATTCTGTCGTTGACTCCGAGTATCGCTTCCCTGGCTTCAGCCACGCGTTATGATCAAAGAGAGAACAAAGGAGTTGCCAGGGTTAGAATTTTTTCCTTCAGAATTTGATGAAATTGTATTGGTGAATAATAATGAGAATTTAATGCAGAATTACGTTAAAAAATTAAATGGGTGGGACAGTAACGATGGGTAGTATCAGACCAATGAAGGCCAGAGTTTGCGGATGTTTTAGATTCCGTTAAAAACACTTTTATATAAATTGAAATCAGATTTACTGATCGGTAGTATTGATTCGGATAAGAATGGATACGATATCTGATATCCGGTCGCAAACATTACTGAATCGCAAAATGTTTCTTCAGTTTCGCCTAAAAATATTTAAACATTTAATAAAATCGATATCAAAGCTATTCATATTTAAAATACAGTTATTCTAATTGAACTGGAAGCAAAGCAATTCATTAACCATCTCAATTTTAGAAAACATCAAAAACTTTCGACAACTGATTCCACAAATTAAACGACAACTCAATTAAAGTATATTTTCTCACTTTAATTGTTGTCTGACTCAAATTATACTTAAAATGTTATTGTTGTCGATCTGTCCGTGTGTTTGACAGCTCTATTCGAATACTTTTTTAGTTTTACTACATCTTATTAATTATAGTTTTATTTGAATTGAACAAGAACGTATTCTTATTAGTATTTCACAACTTTAAATTCCCCGAGTACAGAGAAAAATTCAAGTCCGTGAATCGCCCTGAACCCTTAAGCGGATTAAAATGCTTAGAAATTTCTATGAATTTTTAATCCTTTTGATCAGAATTTGAGATTTTATTTAATCACTTATTAAAAGTCATATAAACTTCAAATAATAGTTTAGTTTTAGTCGTGTTGTTGTGTTCGAGCAGTGAAAGCATGTCTTCATTTGCATTATTGTGTTTTGCTTTAATAAATCAATAAATTGATTGAATATATCGATTAGAGATCGATTGAAATATTTAATTATAATTTAATTGATTTCATTAGTGAATTCAGTGTTCAATTAAATGTTAATAATTATTATAAATAATGAAATATATAACACAATAATGCAATTGAAGGCATTTTTTTACTACACAAAAAAAAGGTTAATATTATTGACATCTATTCAATAGTTTAGTTGTGTTTGAGTCTGTTTATCAGTTTCTGATTTGGCTGTGAATAAGAAATCACATATTGATAGCAGAATCAGAAACTGATAAACAGATTTATTTGATTGCAATTATAATCCTTTATAACCCTTCTCATTACTAAAGTTTAAACTCGGACTCTCTTCGCCTACTGTACATCGGTATCAAAGTGAACATGTTTTCAAGAACTTTTATACAGCAAAATTAATTGCTCTTGACTGTTCTCTTCATCAGACATGAACATACAGATACTGAATGTTCGCAGTCATTGATTGCCTTACTCTGGGTGTGAGTCCAGTGACACACGATATCACCGCAATCGAGAACATTCTTGGAATAGGTTTCAAATTTAAATTATTTCAAACTTAGTTTTGTTTATATAATTCTCAAAATTCTTTGTAATTTATTGCTCGCAGCAGAATTTTGAGAATTATATAGCTCTAGGTCATGCTGAGCTTAATCGCCACTTTTACTCAACATATACGGGTATGTGCTCTGCCCGAGGAATCTCTTCGCCAATTGATCAAAACGCCGTCGGATTTGTTAAGTCTGAAGCAGTGGTCAGTCTATTACTGCAGAGGAGTTTGACTGCGAAACGAATTGACGGCAAAGTATTGGTCTCTCGTGTCAACAACGACGGCAAGAAAACGGCCGGACAGTTCTTCCCGTCCTCTGAGGCACAGAAGGAACTGATGATCATGACGTATGAAGAGGCTAACATTGATCCGTTGAAACTGACCTGGAAGAGTTTTGCCATCAGATCTGGAACTGGATTGCCATCAGATCCAGAATTCATATGCCCTTGACCAGTCCAACATGATCAAGTCTTGACTAAATCTCATGTTACTAATGATGTCGTCAATGATTCCGTAAATATCAAATGTGTTTGAATTTGCGTCAATAGAAATACAATACAGCAATTAATTGGATCCAAAACGTGCTTAACTGACAATTTCGACACATTTTCTATAATTATTATAAAATTGTAATACTATATGTGGGCTTAGAGTCTTAGACCAAAAATATATTATATTTTATAATAATTATAGAAAATGTGTCGAAATGTAAATTAATATAACTGTAATACTATATGTGGGCTTAGAGTCTTAGACCAAAAATATATTATGTTATATTAATTTACATCCAGATTCCTTTAGAAATCAAAAATAGAACAGATTTTATGCTTTAAAAAGCATTCAATATACAGTCAGCCAAATATATGAAGGACATGGTTAAACCGAGCTGGAGCCTAAACCAGACAGAATAATTCTATTTAAATTTCTATATTTGTAAAGCAAGTGACTTAACAAAGAAATTTTACACCGGGCGATTTTTTACTGGCACAACACCGGTAGCAGTAAATTAACACTGTCTCCAGAGCAAAAACCACTAGGATTATTTAAAATTTCAGCAATTCAGCATCATCCTTGCTAAAAATGATCGAGTACATATATCAGAATATTTTCTAAAACAGTTACGATTTTGCACAGGGTGACTTTATATTTGCAAAATGACATAATTCATCAGGCTCTAGAGCAAAAACCCCAAGTAATAAATGAACTCTGAGGAATGAAAAATAATCACAATAAAAAATACTTAAAACATAATTCTGGATATCACCTTGATGTTACTGGTATTTGCACAGCAAGCATTTTGAATTCTTTACTGTATGTGTCATTATAATTGACGTTCAACATCAATAATATTTGCTTTATTGCTGTACATTGGAATACATACAGAACGCATACACTTATAATACAACCAGAAATTGAAGGCAGAGATTAAGTCAAATAATTTGTTCAATTTTAAATTCTTTATAACCAGTGACGAGCAAAATTTAGCCAAGTATCTCTCCCATGTCTCCGTAATTGACATTAAGCCACGTAAGATTCCATTGTAATACACACGATGTATACTATATACCAGAGATGCTGAAGGGGGAGGGGTCTAGCCAAAATACCCCCCCTAGGTTTGAAAATCGCCAAAATAGCCCCCCTAGGTCTTGAAGAGGCGAGGGACCCCCCCTTAGACTTTGGGCTCGCGACCTATACCGAAAATGGCGCTTCGGAATTAAGCTTAATTTAAGTGAATTAATGCTAAATTGTGCTAAATTTAGCTAAATTAAGGCAAAATTGGTCGAAATTCGGTCGAAATCGGCCATTTTCGACTTTAAACGCCATTTTTTTGGTCATTGTGGCGGCCATCTTGTTTTCGAAAAAACCCTCCCCTAGGTTTTAAAGCAAAATCCGCCATTTTACACTCCCCTAGTCCCCCCTAGAGCCGTCGAGCTTCGTCATCTCTGCTATATACACAGCTATAATGTTGGAGTGTTTACCTTTTGCTCGTCACTGGTATAAATACAAAACAGAAATAGTATTGACAAACAAGTGACTATTTGCTACGGGTTATATTGAAATGTTTTCTGACTCAGTTCTATTCAGCATGAATTACAACACAAGTTTTTAGCTTTTATTAGAGTTTTAATGACCTCTACTTTACTGCAATAAATCTGAATTGATTATTGCTGTGAAGTATGTAATTCTATAATCAATGATTATTATAAATCACCATTTAAACTTCATTTTATCTCAATTAAACAAATATCCGTAACATCAAGGTGATATCCAGAATTATGCTTAAAGTATTTTTTATGGTGATTATTTCTCATTGCTCAGAGTTCATTTATTTTTTGGTGGTTTTGCTCTAGAGCCTGATGAATTATGTCATTTTGCAAATATAAAGTCACCCTGTGCAAAAACGTAACAGTTTTAGAAAATATCCTGATATAAGTACTCGATCATTTTTAACAAGGATCATGTTGAACTGTTGAAATTTTATATAACCCTGGTGGTTTTTGCCCTGGAGACAGTGTTAATTCATTGCTGCCTGTGCTGTGCCAGCAAAAAATCGCCCGGTGAAAAATTTCTTTGTTAAGTGCTTTACAAATATAGAAATTTAAATAGAATTATTGTGCCTGGTTTAGGCTCCAGCTCGGTTTAAGCATGTCCTTCATATATTTGGCTGACTGTAACTGCCAATAAAAATGTGTCAAAAGTTGAATTGCACGGGTATTGGGTATTGGGTTACAAAAAGCCAGTCTTTTATACTAATAGTGGAATAAGTGGCACATATTCTACAGTCTGTTTGCTTAGAATATTCTTATTTGATATTTATACTGAAATTATATTGAATTTAATTAAATTGCTTTCTATAGTAATAGCCATTGAATACGATGTCTGCCAACGATATAGTGATCAGTGGAATGAGCGGTCGGTTTCCCAAATCCAGAAATACCGAAGAATTCGCTAAAAATCTTCGCGAAAACATTGATATGATTGGGGAAGTGGAGGAACGTTGGCCTAAAGGTAAGGGAAAATATTATGATTTTGTTCAATACTCTGCAGTAATATATTATTTAGGGATTAATTAAATGTTCTTGCTCATATTATATCTTTTTAAATATTTGAATTTGAATTTATTAAGGTTTATAAAGGACCCCGTTCATTCAACTTAAGCTGATTTTCAATGAAGGGGTCCGAAATTATAGAATTGTTAAAATTTTAATTACTTGGATCAATAGGAACCAGCATGTTTTTAATATCTCATTATTTTCATTCTATTACTGTTACGCATTTTAAGCTTGCTCATTTTTTTAATCGATAATATCAATACTTGAAATACTGTGTATTCGTATACTCTGTAGGCTATTATGAGACCAATTCCCGGAAGGGATTCATCGATGACTTCGATCGCTTCGATCTCTCCTTCTTTGGTCTCCCGGAAGCAATGGCTGCCGATATTGAGCCGCAATCAAGAATGTTCATCGAGACCACCTATGAAGCATTGATTGACTCAGGTCAGATTTGCACAAGTACAAATATAGTTGTTCACAAATTATATGCAATGCACCCAGGGCACCGAATTGAGGCTTGCTCCGTAAACTCGTATTTTCACTCTCGGTGTCGAGCAATTGTAGAGATGTGCAAGCTCGGCCGAGTCAAGGGGGTATAGGGAGGGGTAAAATGGCCAACTTTTGGCTTAAACTCAGGGGGTATAGAGGGAAGGGGGGTATTTTGAAAACAAGATGGCCACCGAAATGGCCGGAAAATAGCGTTTAAAGTCGAAAATGACCGATTTTTACCGAATTTCGACCAATTTTGGCTTAATTTAGCTAATTTTAGCACAATTTAGCCTTACTTTACTTAGATTAAGCTTAATTTAGTTGAATTTAGGCTAAATTTAGCCGAAATGCTGCAAAAATCGGCCATTATTACCAAAAAGTTGAGGGGGGTCTAGCAGAGCCTCAAAACACAGGGGGGTATTTTACCAATTTTCAAACTCAGGGGGGTATTTGGGTCTATACCTCCCTTGCAGATCCCTAAGCAATTGTATGCCTGCTCAATCCTTTTCTTGACCATTTTGAGACCCGGAGCCTATAAACCTCATAGCCTATGAGCAAAGCTACTCATAAGCTTAAAATTGCGCTTGGGTAAGATCATAAAATTTAGCTTTAAACGCGAAAAGTTCTGCATAAAGTTGAGAACAAATCACATAAAACGATATGATTTTTGCAATCATTTTCAACTAAACTCTCTATTTGTAAACAAACAATATTTAAACACCATTTTCACCTCTCACACTCTACTTTTATCATCATGCTATATTTGTTGAACCCGAACACATTGCTATATAGTTGCTGTAAATGCTATGCTTTAAGCTCTCTAAATTGATCTCGGATATCATACTTGCGTTGCACTGGTATCATATAAACTGAATTCAATTCTCTAATACGGTTAAGAAGTGAAGCATATTTTTGGTTATATTTATTTAAACAAATTATGAATAGTATTGCATACAAAGTCACGTTTTAGCCGAATTTTATCCTAGACACATTGACAGTTTTGATATAACTTGGTTTGAATTTTTATTTTACTAAACAACATAAACTGTTCAATAAATAAATTGATTTAAAGCTTAATTATGAAATCTTATGGTAAAAGAAAAATGAATTTTAGAAACAGTTTTTGAAATAATAGTCAATTAATATAGTAAGAGGTTTAACAGACTGTAACACGAATGCAAAGTTCATTTATCAAGCATAAATAAATACCGGTATAGCTAACAAACGTACATGTCGGTATATTTTATCTTGATGCTAATATTTAAGTATTATAAACAGAGCCAGGAAACCGTTCCGCCTACCATTGCGTATAAGTCTGGTGTCATCATAATAAACCTAGGTGCGAGTTAACACATCAACTCAGTAGTTTCCTGGTTAACTTTCAAACGCAGTTCAAAGATGACATTTTTGTGATGGCAAAGAAATGATTGAACTTGGAACTTTCCTTTTGAAACAATATAATTAAACATTGTTTGAAAGTAAACCTGCTAGCATTTTTAGTTGATGCTTCCTCCTTTTTAGGCTATGGCTCTGGTAATAAATTTTAAAATAGGGATGCCCAAGGTCGGCGGAGTTAGGGGGGGTATAGAGTGGGGTAAAATTTCTGAACTATCTCTCAAATATCTATCTTTCAAACCTTGGTAAATTTTTAAATTTAGCAATCCTTTTAATGAGAATATAATTGATTTTTATTCTGAATATAATATTATTCAACAAATAATTAATTATTAAAGTCTTCAATATATTGGCTATAATTGAATATATAATAAAAATATCATTAAGTGTTTCAACATTTCTCATGTGAAAATGAAATGCATTTATATTTTATTACCAAGTACATCTAAGTACAGGCTTTGACACACGGACCAGATATTAGGATCGGTGGGCAGGAATGATAGTAGACATTAGCTATGCACTGATATGTCATTACGGGGGATAAGCCAACTTTAAACTTGGGATATGAACTTGTTTTTGCATTTTATGCCCCAATTTTCTTACCGTACCTGTACTCCGCTGTGACTGATCCACACACTTTCTAATGAGAATAATATTGATTTTTATTCTGAATATAATATTTATCGACAAATAATTAATTATTAAAGTCTTTATTATATTGGCTATAATTGAATATACAATAGAATATCATTAAGTGTTTCATCATTTCTGATATAATAATAATAATAATAGTTTATTGAAATTAAGAACATGTCTTAAGTAATACAAAATACAATTATAAATACAATTCTAAATAATTTACAAAAGTTTTGTATTTGGTTTCACATCGAATATGAATATGAAATGCATTTATTTATTGTCAAAATATTTCTATTATACGATAAAAGCTTTAAATTAGTTGTGATCTGTGACCAGGGTATAGGGCTTTGAATTGGCGCACTGGTCAGGTCATCGCCACAAATAATAAACTGTGCATGCTCATATTACATTTATTATTAGGATATATTGTGATTTGACGTCTCATTGTTTTTAATTTTCTTAAAACCCTTTGTTATTCATATAAAACAATATAATGAGTGGAAAACAAAGCATTTTCTGCGACAAAATTGATGTCAACTTTCAAATAATTTTAAATTGAATTTTACAAAAATAAACAAGGCAAATTGTATTTAACCATATTCTCTAATTCAGGTGCTGTCAGCACCTGGATCTTCGCACATAGCTGCAAAAGATGTCCCCGTGCGTTATTTAGTTTCAAGAATATACAGTATAATTCATTGAAAGCTTTGCCCTGGATAAATTAAAAGAACTCAATTATAGACAATTCTTTTATGACCTGACTTATTGATGAGCAAGTTCATTTAAAACCGGATTTTTAATCTAATTAATGTTCAAGTTATTAATTGTTATTTTTATTATCCAGATCAGAGTCAAAAATGATACAGATTATAGTTTATGTGAAATTAAATTCAATTAATTGTATATCAATTTAATGCTATTTTTCAGTTGAATTAAAAATAAAAATAATGAAATTTATCATTAATTTCGGAATATTTGCTATAATTATAGGCAAATATTGAATGAAAATAATATTCAATAGTTTTAGAAAAAATTTCGGAATTTTTTTCAAGAAAATTATGATTTTTCGTATTATTTTATAAATATTAATATTTAACAGAATTGTATCGAAAATTGTTTTGATTAATAAGAGAAGTGAAGTAATAGAGAGCGCAGACCAACCGAACCAAATGCCTACAATTCCGCCGCAATTATAGACCAAATCATTCAAATCC
>JAQIWA010002111.1:0-14626 GCA_034693305.1 Eueremaeus valkanovi
TATTTAGTAGTGGACAGGGATTCGACTCAATTCAAGAACTTCTCAAATGCAGAGAAGAGCTGTCAGAGTATGAAAGGCTCGCATTTGGTCTCAATAGTGGATCCGTTCGAACAGTCATTCCTCAGATATTATTTGTCTGAATACGGAAAGTCTAATCAGTATTGGATTGGATTGAAATCAGGCGTTCAGTACAACACATCAGTCGTACAGCCATTCAAATGGACAGACGACTGGCCCGTCTTTTTAACTGATTGGGACAGGAACGGGACTTTTTTGACAGATGAGTCTAAAGAGGAATGTGTAGCCCTCTCCAGAAGGAACGGCACGTGGAGGACGACATCCTGTAGTCCTTCTTTGCCATACATTTGCAAAACCACTACAAATATTGAGCCGAAACTCAATAATAATACGAAAGGCGTTTGTCCTCCGCTTTATGGCAATTATGATAAGCAGTACCGATGGGTCGATGTGGACGAGAGGTCAGATCATTGCTACTGGTTTAGTGATACGATCCAGGGCACCTTAACTACATGGACTGACGCTTCATTTCACTGCCATCTTAGAGACGGAACGTTAGCTTCCATTCACTCTTTGCCCGAATTAATGCTTTTGAGTAACCATTTATTAAATACAACTGAATTTTACAACACTTGGATCGGTCTCTCAAAGAATACAAAAGGTTTGTCACAAAAGCCTAATTCAATAATTTGTTTGTAACCACTGTTTGGCCGCACATTCAGGTCAGTACGTCTGGGAAGACGGCTCTCCTCTGGACTTCACTAATTGGAACCCTTCGGAGAAAATTGTGCACAAAATACCAAATTTGAACAACGACTCAAACTTCCTGTGCGTTGAAGTCTTCTCTTTTGACCTGACGTGGAAACAGATCCCATGCTCTGCATTTACGCAAAACTATTTCGTCTGTTCGGCCAAAAAAGTAGTCAATCATTAATATTGTCAAACAATTTGTTTTGTATTAAAACAGTTGAATAAACATTATTTGGATCAGTGCTCGATATTTGAATTGAATTTTTAATTCTCTTTAGAATTGGTTTCAAACAAATAGTTTTAATTATTTTTACCTCGAAATCAAAGCATACGCTTATATTGAGAACATATGGAGAAATGATGAGGGTGAAACCTGATCGTAAACTGAGGAAACATCGATTGATAATGGAATTGAATGCAATTAATGCCAATTCAGACGAAAGTTTTAATAATTTTCTCTCAAATCCTATATTCACTACTAATCCTCACTCCTGTCCTCTAAGCCCACATAACTGGGTCTTATTCATGATTTAGTCCTCCTTAACGACAATTCGCTTACAAATCTGAGTCAAGCACTGCATCAGAGGAATGGCACCGATTTATTTACCGACCCATCGCTAAGAATAAGATATTATTGGAGTCCAAGTCTGAAATGACAGTCCGTTTCTGACAGTTTCATAATCTGATCCAATATATGGCCGAATGTATCGACAAATAAATTGTACGAAAATATCGTTTAATTGATTTTATTCATTATTTAAATTGAAATCAATTCTCATATAATGAACAATAAATAACAATAAAAACTAAATTGAATAAAAATACAGTTAATTCTGGAATAAAATTGTGCTTTAAATCGATTTACAAATAAAAATAAACTGATTTTTGTGTTTAATAATAGATTTACTTTCAATGAAATCATTTATATTCTGCATATCATTAATAACTTTAATTATGATTTTTTACGCCACATATTAAGCACTCATTTAAGGTATAATTTGAACACTTTTTCAATTATTTTCTCATAAATTAGTTTCAAAATAAAAATAAAAATCTCTAAACATTTAATATTTGTGTTTAACTGATTATAACATTTATTTATAATATTTTTTAATTATTTTCTATTTATATATCTTTGATATTCTGTATATTCAGTGAAATTCTGTGTTAATTGACTTTTTAAACATATTTTCTTTCAATAATCTTAACGAACAATAAGTCATTTTAGGGGTAAATGATATTTCTCTGTCTATAGTATACTAATGTGTAGTTTGAGCTCACATTTGAATGGATTTAAATTATAATTAATTTCTGATAAATAGCTCTAAAATTATAAGTGAATTGTTTGAACACTCAGTTAGGAGTTCACTAACTCAGGAGTTAAGGCTTTGCCGATAACTATAAGCAAGTAATCAGTGCTCAAAACAGAATCTCCACTAAAATTCCAACTGATCTCAGGGTCAGTTCGCTAACTAATCGTTTGATTAACAATAGAATTGTTATAAATAGTAAAATATATAATGATTTCAATCATTCAATCAATACATTTGGAAATCAAAAATTAAATATTTCTTAAAATGTTTTAACAATTGCTCTGAAATATAGCCAATGTTTGCAATAAACTAAAAGTTGACACAAATTGTGTGAAATAAAGTCTGAATTTATTGATTTATAGCCAACTGTTTGTAATGATTGAAATAATCGATAAATAAATATTGTTTTTATGACTAAGACTTGGATTCAAATATAATTCTACTCTTATTTGATGTCTTCATAATCGGAGTCTTCATTGCAGTAGTTCTGATGATTCACTTCATTACTGTTATTGTTGTTATTGTTGACTGCATTTTGATGGCTGTACTGATCCTGATTGTACTGATTGGCCACTTGTATTGCTTCCTGAGTTATTGCTTCCGATATTTCCTCTGCAGTCGACTCTATCTGTTCGACATTGACTGTGACTACGGGTGTAATCACTGTTTGCTCTTCACTCTCATCTGAATTATCAGTATTTCCATCGCTTGCCTGGATATACAAAAACTAAAGTCAAATATATGTCTCATTTGCTTCAAAGTCAGTTCAATTACCGCAATGTCTGAGCTCTCTATTGATTGCATTGAATAACAAAAAGTTTAATAAAAATTAAATTAAAAAACAATTCAATACTCATTCAAACCTTCGCTTCCTTTAGGCGTCGGCTTATCTAAAGTGAATTCTGGATCAAAAGCAGTCGTTTGGATGTCTTCCCGTCCATTGATGTCTTGGACCACAACTACATCTATGTCTTGGACCACAACTACATCTGGAGTTTCTTCACTCGATTCCGGATCGACTGCTATGTCTTCGTCTTCTTCTCCGAGCGATGGCTTCGATTCGATTTCGGGCGTCGGCTGAATGATAACGACCTGATGTGGGGTCAGATATGCAGGTTTTGGCGGAGCGAATGATGGCGGAGGAGCTAATGGAGTGGTCGGCGATTCAATTGATTCTTCAGATTCTTCTCCGCTAATGGATTCTGAAGTAAGAAAACCAAAAGATTTTAATCGATTGTAAAATAATTAAAGAAAACATTGAAATACTAGACCTGCAAAAGCACCCGAATCCCTGTCTTCTCCCAATTCTTCGACTAACATCGATGGGAAGTGACCAACGACTCCGTCCTTCTCTGCTGTCCACCAGCCGTCGTCTGATTTGCTCAACAGTTTCAATATATCGCCTGAAAAGTCGATTATTTAATAATAGAATTCAAATGACTTTCGTTGAGACAAACCTTCACTGAAAGACATTTCTTCCTCAGAAGTGGCGGTATAGCCATAGATAGCTCTGACGAAACTGTCGGCCGATTGGGTTCTGTGCGCGCCTTCTGTTGAGAGCTGTAGTTCTGCACAGATTTTCACGTCATTTGTAACACCATTTTCAACAACTGGTTCTTCGTTGACCACTTGATCCAGAGGCGCATCACTGATGACCATGAGATAAGCCGCGGGAACGTAACCGATCATATCTGAGTCGATGTCAGAAATAATTTTGTTTAGAATTTATTTGAAACTCAAACCAATTGCAAATACATCTGTCGTTCTGAGCTTTGACCCAATCCCTGTCCAGTGCTTCCAAAACAGTGAGACTTTCATTGTCTAAGAAACTCAAGTCGTCCTGATTTTGGGATTCGTATGGGTATAGGGTTTGACATAGCTTTCCGACGAGTGTTGTACTGAATAATAAGTATTCAAACAATATCTTAAATATTTTCTTTCAATTCATATTCAATACCAACCCATCGACCGGTGCGTAGTTCTCCTCATTTGGTTGGGCACTCGTCTCGTCAACGCTTTCATAACTATTAACGTATCCGTCGTTCGCATCATAGCTGCCAACAGTAACTTCAGGCGTGACCTCAGCCGCGGGAGGGAGTGGGTCCTCCTCCCAGGCCGGCTGAGTTGGGTCGTAATCCCAACCCACAGATGTATTCGACTGATCGAATGACTGATATTTCTGCTGAGCTTCGGGTGACTCGGGTTGATCTGAACTCGACGATTCAGGCCGTCCCGATCGAGCCGATGCCATTTCCGGTTCAGGGGTTTGGTACTGATCCGGATCAGTTTGTTGGTCATCCGATTTGCTGTTTGGGTTAAACATATTTTGTTTAATCTCTTTAATCAAACGATTCGTTACTTCTATTCCAGTGTCGACACAATTATTCCGAATATAAAAAAGGATTTGAAAAATGGCTTACTTTCCATCGAGCGATGAGATCCTTCCGCCGTCGCTATAAGTGCTTATATTAGTGCTACGAAGACTCGGTGTTCGGCTTAATGGCAGACCGATCCCGATGTCCACATCCAAAGACTGCTGTTTTATTTCAGTGGTTATCTGAGACTCAAAATTCTCGAAGTCTTCCATTTCGAGACCGGCTTTGAGTCAAACGTATCGAATATGAAGTCATTTATACAAAACTCAATTTAAATGTTGGGAACAGACCTTCTTTAATGACCTTCAGTCTAGCCCTGGCCTTCAGTTTACTGATTTCACATTTCCTTATTTGTTGTTTAATGTCGTCGATTCGGGTTTCGATGTCAACCGGAGAGCTCTGACCCGAGACCTCAACCGTCTATTCAATGCAAATATTGTTTAATAAGAATCCAAATAAATGTATGGTTTGTTCGTTTGGGCCGAACCTTATGTCCCTCAGCCAACAGTGACTGACATTTGATCAACTGTTGCGAAAGTCTATTCAAATTTCGGCATTCCTTCGAAAACCACTGAAACCACTTCTGTATCTCATTCCTGAGCGCAAGGTCTGCGTTGTGGTCCAGAGATATCACATCAATGGTGTCGTTATCGCACGGCTCGAACTCATACACAAGAAGTTCACTGTTTTTGCAAATAATTATATTTTAATAAATAATTGAATAAAATATTTGAAAACAAAACGAAAATAAAGCAAATGAATAGCAAAAGGAGTTTAAGAGAGTATAGACCGCAAACACGCCGACTGAGGTTCGGCCAGAAAAGCATTGTTAGTAAAGTCAGCAGAAGTGGACTCTACGAGACGGTAGGAGTGGTCTAAGCAATCGTTCGACACTTGAATTGCGTTTATTTCGCTTTCAAGTAATGATAGCATAAATCCTATCCAATGAACAATTTGTGCACAGATTTTGAAAACCGATTAAACCATTGAAATACAGATTGAAATGAATTAAAACACAAACTACTGAAGAGTTATATAAATAAAAGCATAAAAACCTCTACACTTGTCGAGACTGTCGTCATCGATATTCCTCATCAGTTGTGGTAAATCCAGATTATAGTAGTGCTCCAAATGTGCATTTCCTGCGGCCAAAGCCATTATGTAGTCGTTTCGAGCCTAACAGTGCATTCGCAACAGATATTAATAAATAGTTTGATTAACAATATATTGCAATCAATACTTGAGTCGACTGTATATCAGTGGCCTCTCTGTGAGCCGAAGACTTCTCTTTCTTTGTCTGCAGATTAGTAAAGGATGAAAACAAACCGGTTTTCCGTTTTTTGATTCTGTTTTAAGGATTAATCAATATTTGCTTAAAGTTATAACAATTGAGTCTTTCGATAGATAGACATACTTTTCCTCCTTATCCCTGGCCTGTTTGGCCATATGCTCGTCATCGAAGTATAGTTTACGTGTTTTGTCAATCTCTGAGACAGAGCTGAGCACTTCCTCATGCATTTTCCTGTCAGGCCATAGAAGCAGACAATTAAGGACTTTATGGCAAATAATCTGAACTCAAATTTCAACCTCAAGTCTCAACAACTCATAAAATAGAAATTCAATCAAATCCTAACTTAAGGTAAAACTAATTCAATTCTGAATTAAACTAAACGAATGATACAATTGGTTCACATCTGAAGACATACTTCAAGTGCTGATCGATTGACTTCTTAGAGATTTGCAATTTCTTGGACTTTAATTGCTTCAAAATATCGCAAATTTGTGCCAATTGTTCGAATTGTGTCAAACGATTCTTCGAGAACTTATCCATCTCTTCCAGATAGTGCTTCCATGAGGTGTACAAAGACCTGGACATCAATAAAAGTAGTGATAATTAATGGGAAAACATGTAAACTGAGTGACAATTACTTGATCTCCGAGTCGTTCTCTGCCTCTAAGTTCGGGTACTTTCTGTTGGATTGACTGCCAATTAATTTAATCAATTGATTGCAATAATCCCTTTCAATACTGCATTTGCTTTTGATGAATGTCCTCAAGTCGTCCATCAGATCCACGTCATAGCTGTGTTTGGTCTGCAGTCGAGCCGTCTGTTCATTCAGAGTTGACTTTGCAGTCGATACCAGACCTGTCTTCCCATACACTGATCCGACGCGAATCGGCGAAGAGGTCACAGAAGAAGTCATTTCTTATTATGTATTTTCAACTATTATTCATAATTTGATCCAATTTTGTATTGAAATTATCATTAAATCAAATATTTCTCAATAGCTGTCAAATCAGTTGATTTGTAAATAAGTTTTGTTTATTTACTATCCATTCGTCTAAACATCAAAACATTTTCACTCAAAGCATACCAAAGGCCTTGAGTTCAGGCAATAGAGAACTTCTCCGAACTATAGATCTATAGATTTCTTTGTCCAAATTATTTATGTTTAAACTCATATAAATTAAATATTATGTAATCATAATTGAATTCAATCAACCAGATTGATAGAGTGAAGTGACCCTGCTCATTATATAAGTATAAACAAATGAATGGATTGACTAATTGACTGATTGACTAATATTATAGTTAAAGACAATGACAAGAGAGTCAACTCAATTAAAACCTTTTTCAGAATACATTGATAGAGACCTCTAGTCTTGTTTGGGATCATCGCATGAGAGGAGGAGTTGAATGAAAATAAACAAACATTTGATTCAATCAATAATTAAAACTAATTGCGAATCAATTCAAGTAAATCTGTTTAATATCTAATAACCAATTGAACAAATCAATAGATCCAGTGATGTCTCGTCCGCCACAGAAGAATATTGAGCCCAAGAAAGTGGTAATTATTTTCGTTAAATATATTAAATTTTTGAAAGACTTTTAAATCCGATTCAATACTTAATTAATTGAAACCAAAAACAAACCCATTGTCTGACTGTTGAATAGAGTTGTGATTTGTTTACTCTAACGTATGGATCACTTATCGCACAACTGCTCAAAGACTACGACAATCCGGAAGAAGTGAACAAACAGTTGGACAGAATGTAAACCAAATTGAATGCAAATAAATGACTGAAATATATGATTGAAATATACAACCAATGAATGGATTGTTTGCTTCACTTCAGGGGTTATAACATCGGCTTAAGACTAATCGAAGACTTTTTGGCCAAAACCAATTCAGGCCGTTGTCATGACTTCAAGGACACGTCTGAGAAGATCCAGTCGGCCTTCAAAATGTATTTGGGAGTCAACCCATCGGTGGCCAACTGGTCGGCCGCTAACGACGAGTTCTCACTAATGCTGGACAACAACCCACTGACCGAATACGTAGAACTGCCCGACTCTTTGCAGTCACTCAAGTACTCCAACGTATTGCCCGGTATTATTAGGGGTGCCCTCGAAATGGTAACTGTCCTTCAGTTCAATGTCATTACCCTATCTTTTCACTCATCTTATGGTCCGTTCCTTAGGTTCAGATCGAAGTCCAGGTCTGGTTCGTTCAGGACTACCTCAAAGGGGACTCGACTACCGAAGTCAGAGTGAAGTTCATTCGCAAATTAGAGGACGCCTTACCGGCCGGAGAGGACTAACCGTTAGAATCGAAACTCTTTTATAATTTAATTTTGTTTTCCATTTATTTATATTTATATTAAATAATCATTTCTTTCGTTAATTAAAATACTTTGAAATAAATTTAAACTTTTCTAATGATTCGATCGAAACAATTGGGGGATAATCTCATATGAGTTCTGTTTATCTGCCAATCATTTGGTCCAAAATGTACACCAATTCTGATGTTTTCTTAGACCAGTCTGTCGGCCAATGATCTCAACTTTTGGCCAAATCTTAACTTTATTCTGATATCACTTCTTATTGTCTGAATATCTTTACCACTAAAATGATTTCCAATCTTCGCCGCCATTAAGAGGATTGACCCGATTTAGGGTCTGATCCAATTCCTCAGCGCTGTTCGTCTCCAGAAGCGGGATTTCATAGCACTGTACGGTATTCGTCAAAATTGATGCATTCAATGACAATTATGGATTCATATGCTTCGATCACTTGTTCCTACCCTTTACTACCATTCCTCCATACGACGCATTTAATCAAGTTCAAGCCTACTTCATAATAACCTATCAATAGTTTGCTCTAGGTTCTAGTCTAGGTGCTAATGTAATGCCCACTGTTCCAGTTCAGTTTTAGATTGGAATCAAGTCTTCTAATAATTTCAAAGTTTTTCTCAGCCTTTGGGAAGAATGTCACCCAAACTGATATAACAATTATTGCTTTCAAATGGAGTAATGAATATCTTTTCCAACGGATAATCCATTTTCAGTTCAAATGTATTTTATTTAATAATTCATTAGAATATCATTTATTAGATTAAAATTTTTAAACAATTCGTTAACTTTTTCTTTGTTTACAATTGAATTAAATAATTATTTTCTATTAATTTTGTTGAGAACTTAGATATTTGTTTGAATTTAACTTTAAATCTAATTAAACACAAAATTTCTAACATTTTCTTTAACTGACGACAAAAACAGATAATTTGTTTTTATATAAAATTTGAGAAAATATTTCATCAAATAATTTGATGAAAAGAAAAGACGAATCCATTGATTGGTTTCGAAAAATGATTGCAATTTGTTTTGTTTGAGAAACAGATTAATAATAATAATAATATTATTCACAAAAAACCCGTTAATTATAATAAAAATAATTCTCAGTTTTTATCAGTTTTTTGTTTTGTTTGAAAATTTGTATTATATTTGAGTGAAAATCGAAAGAATAGAATAAAACCAAAAGTTATCGATCACTGCATTCGTTATCAACGATCAGATTTCGGGCGGACTTCCAGTTAATGTACTCTTCTTTGTATGACTTCAATGGAATGACAAAAACGCTTATGTCGTCAATAGTTGCTGTCTTGTTGTCCACAGTCTTCCATCCCTTTCCCTTTTCGCGTGACTTTCCTCTGGAATGCATAACTAAGTCTTGTGCGGCCGATATGTACCGGTATTTATATCTTTGGGTATCGTTAGCGGGAAAGACATCCAAAGACTTCTGTATTACTTCGGCTGCCATTTCATTAGTGGTTATGTCCCACAAGCCGTCGGTGCCGATGACCAACACGTCCGCATCGGTCAACTTGTCATCATTTTCGACGTCATATATGCGAACCTTTTTATAGTTTTTTGGAAAAAAATATTCAAAAAATCAAATATTTGTATGAAAACAGAAAACTTTTAATGACTTACTTCTGGCTGAGCCGTAAGGAATGGTTTGATATTTACATCACTGTTCTGTGCCTTCAATTCGTGGTCACCGAAACCTCGAGTCACTCCTATTGTCGCTAAGACTCGGCTCTGAATTGAAAGTAAAATAAATGAATGGAAAGAATAATTGGAAACAAATATAACATAATATGAGTCGATATAAGACTATATAAGACTCACTCGCTTTCCCTCTCCGTATATCAACGGAAACTTCAAGTCTTCGATAGTTATTGTCTTATATGACCTGAAGATTGATATAAAATGATGAGTAAATCAAAACCAATTGAAGACATATCATACCATCCGCTCATAAAGGCGTCTCTATATAACAAATTCTTCCCCAAATCCCTTCGCGCAGGCCTTCGGACGAACTCTAAATGTGTGAAATCGTTTCCGAGAAGTTCCGGCTTTAATAGTCCCTTAAGTGTAGAAAACATAAGACTTTATACTTATTATAGTTTTGATTAAATATGTATTGAATACCAAATATTTAATTCTTTCTCTCTCTGACTCAGGAGTGAAGTCGAATGACATCGGAATCACTTCTCTGTCCTTACAAATGATTGCTCTGTTTTGGAAATACAAATAAAAGCATTGCTTTAATGACTGTTGGCATTGCATGTATTGAATGCTACCAAACCTGCTGTCGCCCGCATTGGCCACATATAGTTTGCCCAAAAGGAATAGCGCCACACAAGCAGTACAGCCGCCGGACATCCGATACACGTGTTTATCGGCTGCAATCAGATTATCCATTTCCCAAAAGGCCGACTCCAGAGCGCCGGCAATCAAATTGTCGACTGTTATCATCTTATCGGTCGACGGATGGAAGAGTAATGCGATGTTCTCTCTGTCCAAATGGTTGTCTTGATTTATAACAACACTTCCGTTCAGTTCACTCGAATCGACTTCACTTTTCTGGTCGTCTTTTAACCCGAATTTGATCAACAGATCTGCGATTACTTCCAGTTTTGCTTTAATTATTTTATGCAAAGTGTTAGAGACGGCGACCGCAACACCCGATCCTTTGGTTCAATACAATTGAATAAATGTCATATGAATAGAGGATTGTTATATAAACAGTTATAGAGCTAACTGACCCGCGTGTCCATCGAATACAGCGAAGTATAGCCACGGAAGTGATTCCTCTTTAACTGATTTCTTCAGCTTTTCCGGAGACGACTCGGGCGTCGCGTAAGCGGACTCAACCACATCATTGGCCGCTTCGGACAGTCGTATTTCAAGTGGAATGGGAGTCGTCGGCGAAAGCAAGTCATTCAGATTGGGCTGAACCGGAGTTTGTGCTAAAGGCAGTGCTGTTTGGGGTTCACTGGTCTTCACTGTCTCTTTGTTTGGATCCGATGCCAACTGAGCCTCACTTTCATTGCCATTCAATTGCTTAACATCTGTTTGACTGCTATTCTCGTCAATCGTTGGTTTGTTTTCAGTTTTATTGGAAGTATTTTTGTCGAAACCCCTTTTGGAACCGACAGGTATTTGGTGCGGATGTCCGGGAACTGTAGGCATCATATCTGAGACTTTGTTGGATATGTTCTCATCAGAAATGACGGCTCGAAGTACTCCTCTTTGGACTGACGCGTGATCTTCGTTGCGAAGACTTTTGCCCGCATTTATGGTTCTGTTGAGTCGATTGCAAACGCAATACAAGAATATAAGATATAATGAGTTTTCAAATACATTTCAATTGTATTAAAACAAGCGATCGATTGATGACATACTCGGCGTAACCGGAATTGAAGGGAAGTTTTGTGATATCGCGCGGGACTATAATGGGCTGAGGAATGGGATCAGACATTGAAATAGTGATTAAACAATTGTTTTGACAATTATTGGAATCCAATGTCAATCCGAATAATGAATACAAACCCGCATAATATGGTCGGCCGAGACCTGGATCTCCTCATCCGAGTTCAGTAGCAGAAAGTCCGGTCGACTGTACCTGAACTTCAAATTGGGTCCGGAATCTGGTGCCGACCCGTGTCTGTGGTGGTGGCCATCGCCGGCACCATTGGTCAGGTTGTGGTGATTGGGCTCTAAATTGTTGACCGCATTATAAATAGCGGTTTTGAAGCGATTGAGCATTACTTCACTCAAACACTGAATACGTGTTTAATATAATAATAATTATTATATTTATATTATTTTAACCTTTAATTCGCTATTCGTTTATGTATTCAAACGATTGATTGACTTATTCTTTGATTACATAATCTTTCGGTCGATTTCTTATCCAATATATTAATCATTGAATCGATTCATAACTAAAATCAAAATCAATTAAAACATAAACAAAAATATTGTAAACAAATGACATCTCTTTGGATGACGTCATCAATCGGTTCAAAGTATGGACTTTTGATACGGATTTTGAAAACAAATTAAATTTATTTAATTATATTTGAATCCAAACTCAATTCAATGCAAATATATTTGAATTAATTTTAATTGAATTAAGAAAAGGATTGAAAATATAATTAATTTCTTTAATTTTTTTGTTTAAAACTCTGTAAACATCTCTAAACGATGTAAACAAATGGGCGTTAATTAGAGATAAGTTATTAAAAGGCCTTAAAATAAGTTTATATTCAATTAATTGGACTTTAATTATACGGATTATAAGTTTTGATGCAAACAGTATTTGATTGAAACAAATATTTATTATTTATTTAATACCAATAATGAGTTCATTGTACGCCTCAAACATGTGAATCAATATTCATGTGATTTATTAATCATTTATTTCTTTACTTTTGGCTCAAAAAACGGATCAATATTTTCGATGACAACTATAGACACAAATGAATAGTGTTTTTGCTGTCATTGCAGTCAATGGCAGTCAATGTCTGCAAACCTAGTCTTTAATTGATTTAATGAATCAATAATTTACCAAAAATTATATATAATTTTAGACATATTTTCAAAACTAATCAATATTTGCAACGATTTTGTGATATTTTTGGCTCAAATTTGATGCAAACATATTGTGTGTGAAAAATGACGAAACGGTCGGAAAGTAATGACTTGACTGACAGTCTGATTGAATCGATTCCCAAACAACTGAGTAATTGGATGACAAACATATCGACACAACTCCAGGACATTCCCATTTGGATGCTAACGATTCCGGGTATAAGTCATAAGTCATTCAATCATTTCATTAATTATATAAAAATCTAATATTTATTACCGAAAGGATCGCACGATTCGGGCACTTATGGTCTGGACGTGGATCTGGGCATAAGTCCGGACAGACCTGACCTCCAGAACTCATTTTGGGTGAAGACATTCAAATGCCTGTCCTATCCAACTATCCATCGATGGACTAAAACCCAATCATTGGATTGTCTGAACCAACTGAAGGCCGGAATCCGTTATTTTGATTTCCGAATCGCTTCCAAACCGGACGACAACGACCTCTACTTCTGTCACGGGTTATACGGACCAGAAGTCGATGAAATGCTTAACCAAATAAACGAATTTCTTTTGGAAAACCCATCGGAAGTGGTTTTTCTTGATTTTCAACACTTCTATAGTCTTTCAGATGAAGATCACAAACAGTTGATCCAAAAGATCGTCGGATTGTTTGACAACCGATTGGTTCCATACAATAGTCAGCTCTTAATGGATAAGTTGACTTTGAAGTACTTGTGGGCCAAAAGACTACAAGTGTTCGTCTATTACCGCAACGAAAGCGCTCGAATGCAAACCCCATTCCTGTGGCCCTCGAGATGTCTGCCCAACCCGTGGGCCAACACAATGAGCAGAGAGAGGTTGACTACATTCCTGGACCAGAACATGGCTAACCGGCCGCCGAAGAGCATGTATGTGACTCAGGCCATACTGACCCCAACCAACAGTTACGTCGGGTTTCACTTCTATTCCTCCCTTCGCTACGATTTGGCCGACATTTCCAATAATGCAATAAACGCTTGGATTGAAGATAAGAGCGCCGGCAGTAAAGGTCCAAATATAGTGATGAGTGACTTCATTGAGTGGAATAATTACGACATTCCTCTTAAGACGGTTCGACTCAACGATAAGATTGAATTAACCAAACATTGAATTGAATTCCAAAGACTTTTTAAAATATTTTATTATTATTTATAAGTCATTACAAAAACATTTTAATTATAACTTTTTTTTTGAGTCTATAATAAAAAATTTTTCAAAATCTGTTTTAATTCTTAATTAAGTTTTAAATGAATTACTGAATCAAAGCTTGAATTAGTCAGTGGTTGAGTCTGGCTCAGGTGTTGGGTCTCTTTCCCTCTTTCCAGTTGCGCTTTCTTGAGCTCCAATGTCGACAACTGGCACCGTAGCGGCGGTGACCGACTGCTCGGCCTCATTGTCTACTTCCAAGTCGTCGTCGCCCGCATCGTGTGAGAGGGGTTTGTGGTTTCTTTTGGGCGCCGGCACAGAGCGGAACATCTGGTACGCGATTTCGCACGGAAGACGTCCAAAGGGCCAGAACTCGTACGGTTTACTCGGGCTCTTCATCGGCGACACAATTGGCCGATGTCTGCGAAGGACTATACCTTTTGGGTCAACAACGTCTGCAAACGGATTGGGTTTGGCATTAGGTTTGTCTAAATTGAGCGACAATTTGTGTGACGAACGCAGTGTTGCAGATGTGTTGACCCGATTCGCTGACCCCTTGTCTGCTATTAAAGCCTTAATGTAATTAGCTTCAAGGATATAAGCTCACCCCCTATAGGCGCCATCTAGCGGACCATACAGAGTGGCTATATCGTGTCCGACAAGTAATACAAAAGAGTGTGGGGTTGACTACATATATTGCCCCCAAATTGATTGTAAAACAGTATATAATATTATAAAGTACATGAAAATATGTAA
>JAQIWA010002112.1:0-14619 GCA_034693305.1 Eueremaeus valkanovi
TTAGACACACATTCTGTGCGAAACTTATCACTGAATGTGAGAGAACTCAACACTAATTCACACAAATCATCGCCGAAGCGATGGAAAGAGTCTTTGCTATAAATTGTCGGCATTTTTGTGCAAATTATTGATTATATTCTTAGCTATTATTTAAACAAAAACTCAAAACAAAATACAATTAATAAACAAAGACTTGAATTGACTTTTGTTTACAAATAGTTTGAACGCATTGTGGCTCAAATTTTTATGTATAATATATAATATACTAATTGTCTCTCAATTGTAGGTCTATTTAATGCATAGTATTCTCATATGATTTCATACAAATGACTGTCTATAAAAACACTCATTCATACAAACAGATCGTCTGCTCATAAGAGATGCAGTGAATCACTTAGTGATGTAATGGTTTGGTTGTTATGGAAACTATTTCCTTACTATTTGTTTGCAAACAAAATATTTTTAAACTTATTTTCAAAACTTTATAAATAATTATAAAACCAGTGTTTAATCAAATAATCTTTAATTAAGAATAGAATTAAATGAATAGAAATACAGGTCTGAACTGAAAGTATTGATTGTTTTGAATATAATTTTAAACATTAATTATTTTTTTCTATTTATTATTGACTCAATATTATCGATATTTGTTGTATCGATATATCGAATATCGCATTCATTCGTAACTATGTTTGAATAGAATTCATAGAAAACTACGATTCGATTGAATTGCGTTTGAATTGAATTCAAAGTCTTTGTAAGCAATCGAACGAACGGTTCGTTTGACTTCAATAGGGATTCGGTTTTGGATTCAAAAGATTTGAATTCAAATTGAATTTGATTTCTATTAATAAGTATTGAATTGTTTTGTAAATCAATTAATAATCGATTGAAAGCATTGTTTGAATCAATAATTTGTTTGGAATTAAAGATAAAAACAAAGAAAAGGTTTGAATACTAATAGAAATGAATATAATTTTAGTTAACATTGAATTGAATTGCAATACAAATGGTTTGAATAGATTTGAATCAATGTTTGTCTCAATTCTTATGCAATCAATAGATTCGTTGCAAACAATGGATTCAAACGGAAGTGGAGTTCGAGTCCTAAACGAAGACATTCTGATTGAGGTATTGTCCGAACTGTCGGTCAAAGAGTTGTTGCGTTTGGAGAGAGTGTCCGAACAGTTCAGGCATTGCGTCAATCAGTGCCTCAGAAGAAGACAATTCTTGGAAATCAGTTTCAATGATACGAATGATTATGCGATCAATTGGTTTGAAGACAATCTGAAGACACGATTCTATGAGACAATTGGTTCGCATTATTCAATCAATTCTTTCGAAAGCAATTCAATGAAAACAAATATAGATTTCAATCAATTCGTGTCCTTATTATCAAAACTAATTCATATAAAAGAATTGGTTTTGGATTTCAATGATTACATCAGTGGAAGAGATATTTATTTGATGTCTATTTCGTTCAAAGGATTGCATAGTTTGACACTCAATGTCGTCATCAGTCAGAGTCTGTTTGACTGTTTGGCCAAAGCTTTTGGCAAACAATTAATTGCTTTGCGATTATTGTCCTGTGGTTTGGAATCATTCGAACCATTGGTTGCATTCAATTCACTCAAAGAGTTGACCTTAAGTGAAGTCCATTGCGCCGATTGGCCGACCGATGGCGTCGACATAACACTGAGCCGATTGGCCGACTGTTTGCCCCAAACAGTCAAAACTCTTCGCATTTTCCGCTTCTGTTGGATACAGACTGAGGACATACTGGCCTTTGTTTGCCATAAGAATACCAAACATATCGAAAAACTCTTGATTCCCGTCGAGGACCCGGCGCACGATTTTGAAGCCATTTGCGAACATATGCTTCAATTGAAACACTTATCGATATTTTATGAAAGATTTCGTTCAATAATAGAACCAATACTTTGTCTCAAAAATCTCAAAGTTCTGCAAATCCTTTCGGTTATGACTTATTCTACTCTCGGATTAAACGGAAACATAATTCCAGAACCGATCCTATCATTGCGTTCGCTATCAGTGCAGAAGAAAATAGTTTATCCGAAAACTGTTTACAATATTACAAAACTGTTTCCGAATTTACGTCATTTGAGACTCGATTTCATATGCTTTGGATGTGAATGCAAACCGATATCATCTGATTGTGAATGTAAGCTGAGGTCAATTGGATTACTCTCAGAGCTCTCTCAACTCAAGTCTATAGAAATGACTAATTCTATAGAAATAATGCAATTATTTGCACAAAAATTGTCTGAATTCTCAAAACTATCGAAAATTAATGTCAAAATATATGAAGTCTTAAAATATAGGGACTTAGAGGAAGGGGAAGAGGAAGGGGAGGACGAGGAGGAAGAAGAGGACTAGGAGGAGGACAAGGAGGAAGCGGACGAGGGTCAGGAAGAAGAAGAAAGATCTGATGTCTGCGAAAATAATTTCGAAAAATTAGAGCATTTGTTGCACACATTCAGTGTTTATTCGACTCAACGACCGAATACTCGGTTTAATATTCAATTGAATGAAAAGCTCTTTAATATTCATTGTGTTATTTATCGGAAAATATTGCCTAAAAATATGCGAATAATTATCGATAATAACAGAAACTAATATTCATTTCGATTCAAAACTTAAATAATATTCAATTAATCGTTTCGTTTATTAATAAAACTTAAGACAAAAACTATTAAATATTTGCATAAATTCTGACAAAAAATTGGCTCAAAATTGAGTTTTTGCTGAAAAGATTTTCTTTTGATTTGTATTAATATTCCTATAATTAAACACTTATTCTGTATTACAAACACATTATTTTGTTTCTGTATTTCTATTAATAAATAAATATTTGCAAACATTAGTATGGATTGAGTTTTTATTTTCAGTAATTTATAAATATTCTACACATTTATGACAAATATTATCACATTTTCTGTTCATTTATTGCACTTAAAAACTGATGAATAGTTTTGAATAGAAATTCAATTGAGTTCTCATTAATAGACAAATAATTGCAATCTATTTGTAATTGTACTGCAGTTCACATCAGTTTCAATCATTTCATTCAATTAAAAATCTCCTTTTCTATGATACCAGGGTTCTAAAGTTCAAACTGATCAATCTTGCCAATACCATGATCGAGCTAGTTTCGATTTAACCTAATTTCAATTGTGCTCCGTGTCAAGTCTATGTGCCCTTGGTATGAGCCAAAAGTCAACCAGATGTAGTTTATAAAAGCAATCCCAGACCACCCTTGGCCATCCCAGTCCCAGCACTTAATGGTACAAATTCTGTTGTTCTCAACATTTTTCAGATCAGAGTCAGAATAAAGTTCTAATGATTTGTGTTATTATTATTGAATCAAATCTACTCTTGTTTTTGAGTCACTCTAACTGTCACTTCCATTATGTCAGTCAGTATTGGATAAACTCATTCATAAAATTGTATTTTTCTTTTGTTTTTCTACTCTTCTGTCAGATTCTGTGAGAAAATAGTGTTTATGTGTTGAGTCAAACAGCCGTTTGCTGTACATCAGTGCCATCCGAGTCCTAAACAGAGAACTGTTTTATAGATTTTCTATTTGTATAAAAAGTTTTTTTTGTTTCCAAACTATTCTTACATCAAATCGTTGTTGTGTTTGATGAACGATAATTCCGGCGTCTCTTTCGTAGTATAAAAGTTCATCTCTCAGATCGCCCTCAGTCTGGATAACATAGAAATTATTTCTCAAAATCAGGAATTTTTTATTCAATATTCTCTAAGAGTTTATTCGTTTTAATCGAAACTTATTTTAATTCATAAATAAAATGTTTGAACAGAATATTCTGTATATTGTTGTATACCTTGCGTATCCTATTGACCACATCTCCATTAGCTATATATCCATTGACTAAAATTGATTTCGGCTTCTGTTGTAATGCGTTCTCAATTGCATTATTCGTTTCGTTTATTATAAATAAATCCAGTTTTGAGTCATTAAGCGATTGTCGATCTGTTTGTAATCGAAAACAAAGTCATGTTTTTTAAGATGGATTCGACTGAAATGCTGATTCTTGTTATGCCAGAGCACTTACCACATGGTATAACGTCTGGGTTTTTCCTCAATTCATCATTACTGCTATTCTGTGCTATTTCTGTCATTCGATTAACTGAACTGAAAGTAAAAATATAACAGAATTAGCATTAAATCAATAAATAATTAGTTTGTTGTCAGCAATAAGACATGTGAACAATGTGAACAAGCTTATATTCATTTTTAATTGTAAGTACCAAATAATGGTCAGATCTCTTGTTTCCTAACCTGCCTTGCTCAATCAAATCTTCATTTTCAATAAGAATAAGCTAATTTCGGCTAATTTTTATCTATTATGAGGTCATTAATTAGTTAGGACCTAGGTCAGCATTAATTAGAATTATCTATAATGTCTCTAAATGTCTTTGAACAGTTCAGCAAAATGATCAAGATATTCTATTTGATAATTCATTTAGTTTAAGTCAATTTAAAATTTAGTTTATTTTTTCGGATTATATGTATGAATGTATGAAATGATAGTAAACTAACAGTTGTTGTAACTGTTGTTCTCTCTTATCCTTCTCCTCGTCCTGTCGTTTGATTTTACAGATTATTATTACGATTAACACAATTAGGAAAAGCGATAGTAAGGCACCGATTATTACGGCCAGAATCGGGTCGTATTCCAGGTCTTGATTTCCAGACACTGTGTTCGACAAACATATAAATTATGATTCAATTTAATTGTTCGCTAATTAAGAGAAGAAAATGTTTTGATTTGTTTGCAAAACTGACCCAATTTAGTGTTGACTGTGGATAGGGTTTGGACAGACATCTTATTTGGCACCGAAATGCCTTTGGAATTGATAGCAAACAAATTGATTGTATACTCAGTTCCAGACGACAGGCCATCGATAAAAAACAGAGGAGTCGTCTCAACGCTCACATTCTTCACCACTGAATGCGTTGAGTAATGAATCGAATCGAATACCTGTGCGAAGAATGTCTGCCGAAGACCAGAACTCTCTCCAGGAATGCATTCGATGGTTATGGATGTCATTGTCTTATTGATGACAATGCATGCCTGCAGTGGTAGGGGTGGAACGGCTGTTGTGATCGCGAAAAGACAGGGATGTCGTTGGAGTCCGATATCATTTTTGGCCCAACACGACACTATACCGAAGTCCTTTTTGGTACGGGTGCTAAAAGTCAGTTCACTTGTCTGGCCATTAGTGGTGTAGTTGTTATTGAGCTCATAGTTATTGAAAGTCCAATAGAATGAAACGATTGAAGGCTGAGAGTCGACAACACATTTCAGGTGCAAAGTCTCGTTCAAAGCCATTGCTATCGTTGTCTTTATGGGACTGTTAGCACAAATTGGCGTATCTATAGTCGCAATAATGTTAATTAAAATTAATTTCTAATTATAATTATAGAATAAAATTGTGTTTTAATACATATTTCGAGCAAATACTACATTCAATGCGAATATAATACTGAATAACAACTTTGTTGACTCTAATCGGTTTGCATTAATTGCAAACATTTCTATGAAAATTAACTTTTTTACTGCCAATTAGGGTCATATGTGTGTTAGGAATGGATTATATTAGAGTCAAAATCACTAATTCAATGATCATATAAACAACACTGATTAGAATATTCATGAAAATAATTAAATTATCAAAACTATAATTCTTTTGAATAATAATATTCTTTTATTTTTTTGAAATTCCTATAAAATATCTCTTTTCTAATGTCAGTGCGAACTGACTGAAGGAATAGGAGAAGAACTACATTAGAGCGGTGTTTGATGTACTAAATTGACCTGACTTACATCTGAGATCGAGCATCACTTCATTGCTTTCTCCTTTTCCTTCCAGATTAGTCGCATCGCATCTATACTTTCCTCTATGTTCTGGTCGTAAGTGTCTTATAGTTAATGTTGTATTAGATCTGAAAACACCTGAAATACAAGTAATGTTTTTCAATGCAAACGCATTGTTAGTTTCGCATTGATTTTCTCCTATTTTTTTTTCGTTCACTGTATTTGACTTTTATTTTATTTTTCTATTCATTTCTAGTCCACAAACCGTTTTGTCGATTATCCTCAATAATGGTTCCGTTGAGCAAAAATTGAATATCACTAGCGATTGGATTGGCTCTGATTGTGCACTCCATCACCGCTTCTGAGCCTTCTTTAAGTACAACTAATTTAGTACTTTTGCCAATACTGAGCGTCACTTTAGGATCATCTGTTCGTTTTGGGTATAAATCGTAAATACGTTATAAGAGCTATAAAACCGATTGATTAAAATTGGAGTCAAAGGATTTGGGTATTAAGCGGTGATGAGTTAGTTAGCCCTCAATACTAATTCTCTACTTCTTTAAGAATTATTCTTAACTTAAGTATTGCTTGTATTCTAAACGATTCAATGAAATCGATTTCTGTGCCAAACATTATCTTATTTGAAAAATTATATTTAAGATTATTTTTTTAATATACAGGCTGTCAGAAAAGTCAGTACACTTTTGTTAAACTTAAAAATTACATAAAAATTGCCAAGAGCAAGTGATCAATGGTTAATTTTGCAAACTAGATGAGATGTAAAAATACGTTTACACGTGTCTATCAAGTATAAAGTTAATCAAGCTTAATTTTAAGTAACGATATAAACATTAAATTGAATATATTCTAGATTAAGGATATTTTCAGCAAGATGCTATTTGAGAAAGAATGTCTAAAAATTTCATTATAAGAAGCATCTAGGGCAAAAATTAACAAATAACATGCTCTGACACTACGCCATGAAATATTGAACGCCTCATTTGTTTTTATTTTTGTTGCACCGAGTCAACTTACTTATTGAAGTATCTATCCATCTCACTTTTGAATTCAATTTAAGTCTGAAGAAATGTGATCTCAATTTATTCTTAGAAAAAATATTACATTTTTTTCATTTATATAATCAAAAGAAGAAAATTCTTCCTAAAAAATATCGAATTTCTCTGAATTCTTAGACGAGTTGACCAAAGAATTTAATATCAATTCCCGAAAGAATATAAAATATTTTATAAACTTTTTTTTGGAAATAATGAGAATTTAGAGAATATTCTATTAATCAAACTTTAATTGATCCACATTGTTTAATTTGCTCCCTTAGAATAATATAAACTGTAGATAACCTTGATCATACAACTATATTGAATCGAATAACTTGATTGATAACATTTCATATATGAAATTCTTCGCTAATTTTGCTCTTTTGGTAATCAAGTTATCAAAACTCTGCATATATTTCATGAATATGTGATAAGAATTTAATAAAGTATACATACAATAGACCTGTAGTTCCCATCCATCTTCGATATACTGGTGCGTTAGACGCAAGTTCTGAGCTCTACATAATAATAAGGCATTGTTATCATTGACTGTCGGCATCAGATTCAGTACACTTGTGGTCGTATTGCCATCCGATGACACACTTTCTCTGTAAATGTTAGACAAAAATATATAGAAATTCTCTATTTTTCTAAACAATAGAAAAGAAAAATAATGTGAATTCCGTTTACTGTGAATGTGTTAATTGCTTATTATTTTTGAACCATAGTATCACTGCTGGCGGACGAGAGCCTAATTGATTGATATATAAAATATAGGAATATTTGTAGCGAAAAATGTTTTAAACTTTTATAAAAGAGTTGAGCTTTGGCTCAACTTTGCTTCAGATCAGACTCTGATGATCAGAGTTTTAAAAGAGAGCTAACCTTTTGTCTCGCAAATGATCTCGACTTTACGTCCGGCCGACAGAACAGTCTTGGGTGAAGTGATGCGAACACTCGAAGGACTTACTAATAAATTACAGGAAAGGAAGGGAAGAAACAGCGATAGAGAGCGTGAAAAAAATCACATAAACATAGGAATTGAGTGATATATAGATTGAATGACTGAACCAATGGATAGAATGGATCCGAAAGTAATGATTGGACTTTCAATAGGCATAAGTAAAGTCACTATTTCTCACAATTAATGTCAATGGAAAGCGAGGCCAGAATCGGATGACTATAGTTAACAAAATTGTTTGCTTGACATATGAACATCACATTGAGATCACTGGCCGACAATTTATATATTATTAAATCGTTGTGTGCCATACCATTGGCGTTGATTATATACGAGCCATCTATCATCGCATTATCGCGATACCAGTGCAGCGCCGGCGGGGGTGAGCCTATTGGGTGTCCAGAAATATAGTAGACATTATCGGTAATGGTTTGGATACGATTGGGTGTATTAGATGCGATTGGATGTCAACTGACATCACATAACACTTGACAATAAAAACATTAAATACACTCATATTAGAGGAGAAAAAGTATATCAGAAATAAAAATGTGTGAAAATTACTTATAAGTTATGGACTTATGATATGAGTGTTATATAACAATAGTTATGCCTTAAATGGTTCAGAACTAATCCGTAAAACGAAAATAAAAAAATAGTTTTGTTTTCAAGTTTTAGTTCACTTTTTTTTATCACTGCTGTTAATGTCTGTCCTTTTCTTAGTTTTTTATTATTTGATATAAAGATATAATAGTTATATAAATACTGTTTACCGCCTTCTGTCAGACATGTGAGCATTACATCCATGTCCTGATTGTACGGTCCGATGACTGTGTTGTGTACAAAAGTGCCGTTAATGTCGCGTATGACGATTGAACGGGGAGGTACTGCAATGGTATGGTATAGATGTGAAGCAAATGTTAGACAAATATAATATAAATATTGAGAATAAAGCAAAACAATATATCTATAGGAATATGAATGTGAAGAATGAGACGATTGATTGCTTTTGAGTACTCTTTGGCACTTCATCTCCTGTGCATATGTCATATGTTACGTCTGGTTCACACAATTGTATTACAATAGCATTCCTGAGCTCTCATACCTAAGACATCTCTAAACATAACAATATTATTGACAAATATTTTTGTTACAAATGCTTTTCGATATTATTTTTTTTATACTTTTCATCACTTCTGCTGTCTTTGCTGTCAATGAATGGCTAGAAATGTGAGCTTTTCTTTGGCCGACATATGAATATCTGCTTTCATTCTTCACTTTTTTTTGGTTATCACAACTCATGCGGTCGTCATATAAAAGATTATTTTCTATAATAAGCAGAAAAAATGTTTTGACGCAAAAAAATATTTTTAATTCTATCCCTTTTGACAGTTTCGTAAAATAATCCTAGCTATTGACCTAGCTAAACCATTTAATCAAGATATCAAATAAATATCCAGCTTATAATTTGGAAAAACTCTTTTATATAGAATATTCTTGGTAATTTAATGCTTGTGACTGTGAAGCTCCAGCATCCAGGTAGATGTAGTTTATATCAAATAACCCTGATATTATCGATTCTACGGTACATTAACTAGCAAAACATATCCTGAACATTGAGATGAAGAATAGTATTCTTTTCTCGGAATCCCTTTTGACCTATACTTCAATCACTCTCTCATATTATAGAGACTAAAAATACAGACGAAAAGCAATAATCCATTGAATCTATAGTTAATTCACTCATTTATTGTATAAAATGAATAAAAATAATTTGCTTTTTATACAAGACTTTCATAAATAATGGAAAACCTTTTTCTGTCGTCCTCTCAGTTATTATTGTATCTCTGTTTAAGTTGTGATCAATTTGTTTGGCAAACACTCATAGATTTGATTCATTTCTGATGCCATACATCGACATAACATATAACATGAAAAGAGAATAATTGTTTGAATTCATTACTGAGAGTACAGTTCTGTACGTCTCGCAGGAAAGCAAACATTAAACTAATGGACTCTAAGGAATCAAAATTAATGTTTTAACACAAAAATTATATGACTTTTAAGACATATTAATGAGAGATAAGTCAATGATTGAGAGCTTAAGCGAAGAAGAGAGCGAAGAGAAGAGTGAGAAGAATGAGTAAAGAATACAATGCAATACCGATAACATTGAGGAAGACATGGGTATTCATTGTTCTGCCCCAACGGAAATCCACCCTGCATCGATATTCCATGCCGTCATCCTCTAAGACCGGATCAATTTTAAGAAGAGCCGGCCTTACAGTCAAGTCGAAGACAGCTCTGTTTCCGGCGAAGACGTCACTGTCCCGGAAATGGGTTCCGTTCGACAGATGCTCTTCGCGCGCATCAACTGTATAGATGGGTGTGCGCGATGTGTTGCCCCTATACCACAGTATCAGTGTAATGGCGTCGTCTGATGATGGCAGGGTCACATTGCAGGCCAGTTCGGCTCTGTTGCCACTAATTGTCTTATATTCCGGATATACTATGAGTCGAAAAGTGTAGCAAAAAATATGGAAAAAATAAAATAAAGTCTTATTTATATTCATATTAGACTTATGTTGAACATGCTACTTTGGCACGGGTTATCGCCTTGCTCATTTACTTAATATTCATATGAAATTATTAGTACAGTATAGGTATTATAGGTTAACGTACAGTATATTAACATTTTTGTTATACATTTTGATCGCGTAATTACATGTAAACCAGTTGTCGGTCTAGTATTGGATTCACATTTTCATGTGTCAGATAATACTCTTAACGATGTATTTAAAGCTTAACTTTATTTTGGTCTCACTTTATATACATGTTTATGATATAATATGTCTTTATTTATTGCCACAATTTATTTCTTTTATGATCACATTTTTTCTCTGCTCTGTCTTACTATCAGAACACTATTATATCTGCGATAGAAATGAGTTTTTATTCGTTTACTCTTTTTTTTCTTCTTTTCTTTCGTAATACAAGTGAATACTTGAATATTATGTGAGAAATCAGAACTGCTTTTAGTTTAATCTCTGGCATAAAATATTTCATATTTTTTTCGCTTAGACTATAAAACTTTCATTTATATTCATATTTATTTTCACTGATGTTCAATCGGGGGTATATCCAAAATGGCCATGATCATTTGGCAGACATTTAAAAATTACCTCAAATTAAATATCAATACAAACTATACGATTGCAATACACATGCACTGCAGTGAAGTGTCTTTTGAAGTAATATTACAAATGCTTTTAAACTGCATTATATACCTCCCAATGCCCTGGTTACTATATTAATATATCAAGCTATTATTTAATGTGTTTCCATAGAGAAGTAGTTGAAATAGTTTTATATATTGTTCACTAAATAATAACGCAATTTATTAGACTATAAATGATATGTAATTTAAGAAAACTTTTATAATGAGTACTAAAAACGGATTAGTTTTTGATTCTTTTCGAAGTGTTTTTCTTTTTTTATGCATTTCTTTATTATTTTTTGATTCATTCGTACTCTCATTCTCTGACAGAACATCATTAGAATAATAGGAAATAATCTTTTCGTCGTCTTCTTCGCTGTTGTTATTCTCACATCTTTTATAGCGAGTCTGTCTGTCTGTCTGTATGTCTGTCTCTCAGGGAATAAGAATATAACGAATAAAATTGTTTTCCTCTTTTTCGGCCACTTTTATGAAACTATTTTTTCTGTCAACAGTTCTTTGACTTCTTGGGCCTAACATCACATCATTTGCTTTTCTGTCGAATTTTTATTTTATTATTTATTTGCCATAAATCCAATCCAAACACTACTCATTCGATGTGCTATTAAATCATTTTTTTCTGCAATCAATTCCCTGTTTCACTGTTCGGATTCATTTCAGATAACATTTTCCGACAACAATAGAGTTTAACTAAGAATTGAGCGGAGCTACAATTTTTTATGTTCATTGTGTACAGACTTGAGCACAAAAAATATTGGAAACAACTTAACAGTATTTGATTGGAATTAGTTTTTTTTTCATTAATCATAATATTATATGAATCACCATGCTGCTTTCTATTGGTATAGTTCATCTCAATACTAAGCGCCGAAGCTTTTTGTTAGAATAAAAAGCACCGAAAAATAAAATAATAGTTTATATGCGTATTGTGTATAACCTTATTGTGGTTTAGACACAAAGAAATATTTGAGTTTTAAAAAAAGCAGAGAATATATGGAAAAACTTTTTGCTTTGATTTTGAATTATATGTGAGGATTGACTGAATATTTTACGAGTCGTCGAGCATTGGCTGACTGTTATGGGGACTGAACTCAAGCATAAATAATCTCTGTATTAAGCAGTGAACGCAAAAGAATAAGAAAAAGGAAAATAAGTATTAATTGATTAATTGGTATTCGCTTTCCATACGTATTGATGTCTAAACTTTGTAATGCATTGTATTGTATACTAACTAATGTCGAGTCAGATCACATGCATCGGAGAGTAATTTCTTTTTTAGTAATTTATGGATATAATGATGGCTTAGATTCTACTGCTGTTCCGAACTTACAATGTTCTGCTCATCCATTCATTATTAAACAAAATGATCTGTATTTTTGTGCCTTTAATATTGTATTCTTGTTTTGTATATAATTTTATTATTTATTATTATATATAAGAACTGAATCGCTGTTACGCCTCAGACATAATAAATATGGTTCTGATATTTGTGACTCAAATTGCGGATCAGAATTGATGTCTGAGTTGGACCGGGAGATGAAGAATATAAGAATGAGTTCGGCTTTACCACTGAAATCGATAAAGACGTGTATAATATGGATATCAGCGGAGAATTCAAATTAATGTTCGTTTAGAAGAGCCCTTAAGACATATCTGGTTACAATTGTAATGCATAAATAATTACCAAGCTCACTCTTTTAGAGCGGAATCCGCTTTTTCACAGGCAATCAATTGTAAGTCAAAAGAGTTATTTCTGGTCTACTAACAATTGACACATGAATTGATCTGGTTAAATGGCACCGACACATGAATTTGCACATTACTGGGATCGAGCACCCGGGCAGTATTTGTTAGCATTGTATTGAACATATAATTTACCCGTTTGGTCTTCAATTCGATTTCCAGATAATTTGATGCCTGAATACAGAGCTGTAAATAGATATTAGATTTAATTGTATTAAATATTTATTAGTAATTATATGAAAACATTGAAACTAACTGTCATCAATACAAATAAGTTGATCAAGCTCAATCAAGCTCAGGGCATGCCTGCCATCTATTCTAATCGAATAATTTATCAAGCTACAAATTGCTAGTTTAATGTCAATCATTGAAAATATAATATAAAATAATAGATTTTTATTCAAAAATAAAAAATACATAAAATTTTGATCACAACTGAAATATCGATTTATGTAATAAGACATCAATAAAACAGAAAAATATGCGATAAAGGGATGAAAAAGAGAACATAAAATATTGGATAAAAAATAGAGAGAAATGATTACCTGCGCTGACGTTCGTATGTCTTATACCGAAATATGATGTACTAAATATGTCTGATATGATAATAATATTATATATTAACAGTAATAGTTTGAACGGCGAACCAGTAGTTATGCCATTCATACACTTCATGGTCCCTCATTGATAAGCACAGGCAGTTTTTTAAGGAACCGAATCAGAAATGTGGAGTCTGTTGGAGAAAATTGTATACGAAATGTATATTTACTGTTAGACAGAGTATAAGTATAGAGAAAAAGAATATATTTTTTTTAGAAAAAGTATTTAATCTTTTATACGTTGAGCTGAAAAAAATGGATAAATTATAGGCAAAAATAAAACAAAAAAATAACATATATTTAAGAATGGATTGGAAATGAGATCACATTTGATGCCATACTTTATATATAAGTATAAGTATGTAATAATTTATAACCCATTCGTTCGCTTATTTATTATATTCAACAAAACTTTGTTTTTCTTTCTTTTTGTTTTAAGTATTTCTCCAATACTTACTGTACATATAGTGTATATTCTTTACGGATTCTATGCTTTCTTTTTATTAGATTTTTTATTTCCTATTTTTGTTTATAAAGTTTTATTTTCTTTACTTTTTTTTCCTTATCTTAACCTGAGATGTGCAGGATATGAGTGCGTTTGGGGAACATAAATTATGAACTGTGTCATTTAAATGAGCCCCGTTTCTTATACAGTATACTAAAAGTGAGCAAGACATTTTTAGCTTCCTTAACTGTATTTTTTTTAATTAAAAAGATAATTAAAAATTAATTTTTTTATTTTCAATATTTGATTTAAAATTCACCGAAGACACATTATTAACAAGATGAGCTTGATGGAATTAATGAATTTAACATGATTATACTTAGAAAGAGAATAACAACAATTAAGTTGTTCCTGGCTAAATTAAAGCATATATAAATAGGTACAATTAACTTTTTAACTCTATCTACTACACCTTGCGCATCCCTGGATAGCTTAAGAATAGAGTATTTATTTTTCGATGTTTATCTATCTATTATGAAATCGATATAATCTACTATAGTTTGCGTTGAGTTCACTATATTTTATATATTCTTTTGTATTATTTTAGACTATTTTTGCTGAAATTTCTTATTCTTTTGGATAACTTATTATTTCACTTAAATTAATGAAACAATTCTTTTATTCTTTTGATAATATATTTCTTTAAGATTATTA
>JAQIWA010002113.1:0-14616 GCA_034693305.1 Eueremaeus valkanovi
CACAGGTTTTGTACTTGCTCTAACGGAATCCATTGGTTGTGCGTCGACGGGTAGCCTTTCCATTTGACCAACACTTGTTTTTGTCCGTCTCTTGTTCGATAAGCTAATTTTTTCTCAATCAAATAACGAGTATTTTGATCCACTTTCACTTTTTGCAACTCTTCGGGATAAAATCTTCTCTTCAACTTCACACCTTCACTTTCTATCGAATACTGAGGTCGATTCACTTTGTCATATTGTTTATCTATTTTGAAAATCATATCCGACCAGAGCGGATAATACGATTTCTCCATTGATTTCAAGTCGTATTTACGACGAACAGTGTCATCAGTTCTGAGTTTCTGTTTCTCATATTTAATCAGACTGAGCATGTCCGGTGCATCGTACATATTTTCAAACACTTGTTGTTCGTCATCGGCGTCGATTTCAGCTGGAGCCATCTTTGTTGTTCGGTGGATACTATTATTATACGAGTCGACAATCGCAGGCAGCGCATCCGTATATCTCCGTGTACCCTTATGTGTGAAGTAGCGAAAGAGTCTCTCTTTCAGCGTCCTATTAACACGCTCAACCATTGCGCACTTAATCGTTGAGTTATCAGTTGTAAAGTGAGTAATTTCGTTTTTTTGACAAAAGTCCTTGAAATATTTATTGTCAAACTCGCCGCCTTTGTCCGATCGAATCTTCGTCGGTTTGCGCTCTTTGAATATCCTCTTAAAAGCAGCCAAGATTTCCAACCCTTTCTTCGTCTTCAGTGGACGAGCGAATAAGAATTTAGAAAAGCTATCAATAACGGTCAAAATATAATTGTGGCCTTGATTCTGACGTGAGTACTGTCTCATATCGACCAAGTCACATTCCCATTGCTCGTCAACGTATGACACATATATTTTATTGCGTCGAAATTTCTTCCTTGCAGGTTTATGTAACGTATACACATGTTGCGCAGAAAGCCAATCTTTAACTTGATTCAAATCAATATCATTGTTCTCAATCTTGGCGTACTCGTATAATTTCTGAACACCCCCAAAACCGGCCGGGTGTTTTGGATCGAAATATATTCTTTCTAATATACTATTTGTCGTCATCGTCGCCTGGAATTTGCCACAAGTCTGCACGACTTCTCAAATCAATGTCGCCACTTTTTGGCCTTTTATGGGCGATGTCGCCATTTGAGTCTGGTTCTCTCTTTCTTTTCTCAGGCAATGAATTCGTTGGAACTGTTGGTTCCAAGACGGCTGACAATTCAATTAAACGTTGTTTAATCATTTCATTCACAATCAGCGCCGGATCGACATTGGCTTCCGCCAACTGCTTAATCAAGTCCACAACGCCTGTCTTTTCCGGTCCTTTAGTTTGAGTTAGCTTCAACAGCTTCACCAAATCACTTTCAGAATTGAATGTTCCGTCCGCTTTCTTTATATGCAGATCATCATTGAAAGCATTATTCTTCGCTAAAGCGATAAGAATTTTAATAATACGAGTCTGAGTGTCGTTTGAGTTTCTCGCTCGGCGATTAGGTCGCCTATTTCCCACATTAGTCGTAATGGTTGCAAAAGATGTGGATGCTTGTGGTTCATCAGTCAAAACTTCATCACCTGCAGTCGTCTCTTCCAAATCTTGTGGCATTATAACCATTGGCTTTACAGTTGACATTTTATTTACTTAATATACTTCCCAAAAGCGTAGTGATAATAGGTATAAGCAAAGGTAGAGCTCCACCAGATTGTACTATGAGCCGTTGTCTCTTCTTGACACAACTTCGATTTTTGGCGTCGCACAGCTTGGTCATCACCGTTTTATACGGTTTCAGTTTACGAATTTGCTGGTTTTTCAACTTTATATTTTTATTTTTAAGTATATTATAGGAAATCTCCTTGAGACTATCAAATACCTTTTCATCGCCATTCAGTTTTCTTAAAATCTGCTTTCTACTGGATTCAGACAAGGTCGAAACGATACGAAGAAAGGGATATACTTTAAGTAGAGAATTCGAAACAATTTTCTTTTTCATCATTCTAAGCCAATATCAAAATAAACTGGAGCAATAGAATTTTTCTTGGCAATACTTTGTGGTACCTCTTCTGGCAATATTCGTGTTCTCAGTCGAAACTTGTCTCGCGAATGCGGGTGAAGGTCAAACAACAAATAACCAAAGAGTTTTGCGGTAGCCATTTTATATACTTCCATCACTTCTTTGCTCTTCCCAGGAAAGATTTGACTACCAAGAGTCCCAACTTGTTGACTGATTCGTGGTCCTTTCATCAGAATGATATAATGCGAATTCAAACTTATTGAACGCATGTACTTGTTTTGATTAAAAATATTTTGAACAATAAAGATGACACTTATCCTCAAGTGATGTGAAGCTCGAGTAAATATATTTTTTATCTCCTCGTTAAAATCATCCATCAAATCGTCCAGAACAATTAAATTTGGCTTGATTGTCATAATGTCTTTCAGACTCGGTATTCCAGCAAAATATTCTATGTCAATATTATCGATCGGTTCACGATAAATTGACTGCATTTGGCCAAAGCACCAGAGAACTTTGAACTGATTTACTTCGATATCTATTAATTTTCGCCAGTTCTTTAATAGCTTGCGAGTGAATATAGTCTTTCCACTCGATGTCATACCGCCTATTATGCTGGTGAATGGGTGTCGAAACTTTAATTCATTTAAATTCATTGCTTTTTGAACTTTAGAAATGTTCTTCGATACTATTTATATTTGCCAGCATGTAACTGTATTTATAGTAGTGAATAATGACAATTAAAACTTTTGCAAAATATTTTATTTTCAAATAAGAAAATACATAATACAGGTATTGATAAAAATGAATTCTATAAAAATAATTATATCAATATTATGAATACATGATTATAATATTTTAATTAAGATAAATATATTCGACGTTTTCCAGTGAGTCCTGCCCTGCAGGTAGGGCAAGATGTTACTTTTGCGGAGCAGTCTGAACAGATGATAAAATGACCACACATGAATAGCACGTTGATTTCGTTCGTTAGACACACTTTGCACTGAAGTTCATTTGTTTCAGTTGTTGTGGTGGTAAATTTATTCAACTTTCTTTTCCTTATATAGAATTTGCAACGCCAAGACTTGTGTTTCAATATTGTTTTATCCGTTATATTTTTCAGCAAAATGGTACAGGACGAACATTGTACTGTCTTGTCTAAAAGTGTATAAAAAAATCCATTTTTCACTAATCGGTCAATCATATCTGCTGTTAAATTTATTTGAATTTCTGGTATTCTGAATGATTCAAATCTTTTGATTTCAGATTGCATCGTATAGAATACTCTTCTATATCTGTAATAGTACATATAATCGAGATCACTACCATATTTCTCTAAAACTCTGATAGAGTTCCCAATGTCAAGAAGTCCTGGTAATCGTCGGCATAACCGTTCGACAAGTTTGTCATTATTATAGAAAGGACAATGGGTTTCATGTTTACAAATCTTATGTACACATAATTCATGACAATCTTTAATACTTAATTTAATATTACATTTCATGCAGTAAATATCGTTGTTAAAATAGTGATAACATCTTATTTTTTTAAAATTTATTTGAAGTCCATGTAATTTGTCTAAATCAGTCATCACTGATGAAACAATGGGCATACATATGATACAAAAGTAAAATAATTATGATATATATATTCGTCGTTTTCCAGTAAGTTTTGCTCTGCAGGTCGGGCAAGATTTCACTTTTGTGGAGCAGTCTGAACAAATGATAAAGTGGCCGCACATGAATAGGACGTTGATTTCGTTCGTTAGACATACTTTACACTGAAGTTCTTGTGTTTCAGTTGTTGTTGTAGTAAAGATCTCCAACTTTCTTTTCCTCACATAATACTTGCAGCGGCAAGACTTGTGCTTCAAAACGGTTCCATCTGTGATATTTCTTATCAAAATTTTACAAGACACACATTGTACTGTGTTGTCTAAAAGTGTATAGAAGAATCCATTGGTCGCTAATCGTTGAATCAGTTCGGACCTTAAGTTTGTTTGAGCTTCTGGCACTTTGAATGATTCAATTCTTTTGCTCTCCGAGAGCATAGTCTGAAATACAGAATAAGTTGTGTGATAACGGATCTGATTCATATTATCGCCGTAACCTTCGCAAAGTCTGATATAGGCGGCATTTTCAATAAGGCATGGAAATTGTGTACATAATTGTTGGGTAAAGTTGAAGTTATTAAACGGACAATTTATTTCATGTTTACATATTTTTTTAAGAAATATTTCTTGATAATCTTTATTAGTGAAATTAATATTACATTTTATACAAAAAACATTATTTCTCACAAAATAATAACATTTAGTTTTACGTTCCAATTGTCTCAACTGCTCATATTCTTCGAGAAGACTCATTGCGAATGATGCTCTGAGTTACAAATACATTGATATTTATTGTAAAACTTTGATGCGTTGAACTATGTAAAATATATTCGACGTTGCTCAGAATGACGTACATTGCATTTCGGGCATTTAATTACATTTTCTGCACATGCGGAACAGATGACAAAATGGCCGCATTTGTATATGACGTTGATTTCATTATTAGAGCAGACTTTGCACTGGAGTTGTGGTTTTTCGGCTTTTTTCACACTGATGGCTTCTTCAACACGTCTCGGACAATTGGGCGATACAAGTTTATGAATAACACATGCTTTCGTTTTAATCGAAACATCTTTAATGACAAGTAAACAGAATGCGCACTCAATCACATTTGGTATAAGGGTAAAGAAGAATCCATCTTTCGCAAACAATTTTCGTGTTTTCATAGGCAGCCCGCAAGGATACATCTCCAAACAGAATGAATGTAGGCGTCGGACTTTTGATCTCATTGTTTTGAAAGGCTCCATGTACTTCGGATTCCAATTTGGGAGTTGGCGTATTTCTAATAATTTTTCGAGATAGGCATTGCGCAAAATTTTGGGAAAATATTCTTCAAGACTTGACAAATTCTCTTTATAAAATGGACAGTTAATATTGTGCTGATGTGACGGATGTCTGGAACCATAATTATTTGATTTTACTTCAATCTTGCAAGCGATACATATGTATGCTTGTTTCTCCTTATTCGGATAGAATCCATAATCCATCATACGTTGATTAGGATAACTCATCTTTAAAGTATCTAACTATAAGAATGGCATTACTCGATTTTATATACATAAACCTGTTCATGCGCAGAATAAAATACACAAAACTTTTAGTTTACTTTTATTTGAATATCAAAAAATACATGAGTATGAGAATCGAATAATAATTTCAAAAACCTGTTTAAAATACAATAGTATACGTAAAAATAATAGTAATGATAAATATAATATCAGTCGTTATTTATGAATGCCAAATACGACGTTTTCCAACTAGTGGATCCCGACAAGTCGGACACATGTCGACCAAGCTGCTGCATTCATTGCAGATGATGACATGTCCGCAAGCGAAAACCACATCAATTTCATTGGTGAAGCATATTTTGCACTGTAGCTCTTCTCGATCTGTTTGCCGTGGCGCGAACGTAGTGTCTTCTCCAATAGAAGCTATGTTTCCCACATTTAAGCCGTTGATGTATTTGCAAGAAGGAGACAGCATTTTGTGCGTTTTTTCAATGTTGACCGATGGCGCAAATCCGCCGAAAACATAGCGGCAGAAAGCGCATTGTACTGTCCCGGGCAATAGCGTATAGAATAGACCATTTTGAGCCAAACGATTAGCGAAATCAAAGCCAAAAGGATAGCAATGAGCACAAGTAATCATGCCGAAAGTTTCAAATCGCTTCTGTTCATCTCTCATGAGAAGGAAGAATTTCTCTATATCGAATATATCGGAAGACAAACCGGCTTTTGGAATATGAACTGGTAACCATATTGGCGAAAGTGTTTGAATAGTTCTTCTGTTGCTATTTTCATACGTCGGCATGTCGTGGACATTGAATTTCGTTATGATATCCAATTGAATCACCGTATCGATTTCTCTGGTGAACCATTCTTGGTTCCTAAACATTGGCATTCCGCGTACTTCGACTGCTTCGTTATCAAGACCAATGCTTACATCTCTTCCCTGTAGAAACGCACAATTTCTCACATGTTCTCTGTGATGGCCGAAAACATCAAATGGATCCATATTTTTACAGATAGCGTTACAGGAAAAACATACAAAATCATTGAAATGTTTATCATAGTAAAATCCACCTTTAGCGATATTGAGTTTCCAACTATAATTTATATCGAGCGGCAAAAGAGTCATAAGCCGCACGTGCTCGTGTCTTAGGAGTTCATGTCTCACGTAGACAGAACTCATTGTCGGAAACTGAATGTTTTTACAAAATTCATAAATTTATATATTCAGAAATATTTGCCATGACATGCGCAAATCTATTTCAAGAACTAGTTTTACATTTTATAACCGAAAGGCAATGTCGTAAAATCTCTAAATGCCATGCGCTTATCATAAACCAGCCTAAATTTTTTATCCTTTTCTATTGTTAAGATTGAATTATCATGTGTAGTAACAAACTGAGTCTGTGGTACTTTTAATACATTCTGCTCATTCGATTCCCCGCTTACGAAATCTTGAATGAATTGTTTCATTGTATCAAAATTCACAATTGCTTGAGTGGAAAAGTTTAAACATAGCCCTTTCACTTTACAATAGATTTCTTTACTATCATCTTCTCCATTGGTCACAATATAACAATAGTTTTTAGGGCCACAGGAAAGAAATTCACTTATCTCACCAGAATCGATCTCATTAGTGAGTTGGCCTAAATAAATTCCGGTTTGGGGTTTCCATTCGCTTTCATTAGCACTGAAAATTACGGAATCTGTGTCAAAATAAAAACAACGTTTGCCTAATTTATTTATTAACTCGAACAATTCGAGTCGTGCATAGGCAGTGACAAAGGAAGCTATAACGACATTTGAACTATTCGGCTCCTCATACAAATCAATCCTTCGCTTGTGATTGTCTTCGATTATGTTTTCATTTATAAGTTTAACATCATTAACCTCTTCTTTATTATCAGACAAAATCGCGAATAATTGCTCTGAGCTGTCGATATATTCTGTATTGGACATTGCCATGTTATTCTGACCAAACTTTCCCCAAAAAGAATTAACCGTTAGCTTGGAGGTTGCACGCTTACCAGGATTCTTGACAATATTTTTATTATCGAGAAGTATATCTTCTTTTTTATAATATTCTTCAATATATTTGTTCTGCTCAGCTTCTGTCATATTCTCGCCTGGCCAACCTTCTGCCTCAACTTTACCTTTAATACAATTATTGATAAACTCACTAAAAAGATTTTGAGACTTCTGTGAAAAGTGCCAAATTTCATAAATCTTTAATATATTATAGCCTAATTCAATACTTCTCTTAAGTTCCGGTGTTGTCCACACACCTTGAATGGCACGTTCTATATCGCTATGCTTACAATCATAACAATTATTTAGGGCGCATTCATAACACAATGTGAAGAATAGCTTATTTTTTATGCGAGCAGGCAAAATCGGGTAAAATAGGTTTTTTGGAGGTAAAATTAGACAATAGACTAATCCTTCGTATCCGTCAATGATATTGTCTTTAAAATCAGTTATTCTCTTGGGATGCCCGATAGGATAGGATTTATTTTTGCAAACATACGGATAAAGACTTGTAAAATCATAATAGAATATTTTTTCCCCTTCTGATGCCTTATGGTACAACTTGCTCGCATTTACTCGCCCGCCAAAGAATGCATCTCTCGGTTGAAGTACTGGCTTAAATCTGTTAACCATAAAAGTTTTCTTATGCGCGCTAAAAAACTTTTCAATTGTGAGACTGCTCTTGCGCAATGCTGCCAACTCACACTCCCACATTACCGTGAACTTGTAATATGATTTCAAATGATTTTCTTTATCGCAGGTTTTTTGATATAATTCATCCATTGATTTGCCTGAAACTGGATTGAATGTTCTATAACGGTTAGATGGAAAACATTTTAAACACCCGTGAAAAATACATCCATTGAATTCAAAGACTTCATTGGTCTCTGATATATAACCGTCTACATAGAAAGCCCCAATTTTCACCTCTCTTTCAATCGTATGTTCTCGCTTGGCCTGCATGAAGTCTAGCCAAGCATTAGAAATATATGAATGCACTCGTTGCCTATCGTATCCGAAAGTGGGTATTATTGCGATAGTACGGCTTTTCAGATATGCTGTTTTAAAAACTTCCATGACTGCCTGCGGTAAAGTTACACATCGAGTAAAGCAATCCAAACCGTGACTTGATATCCATTCATTTCTGAATGTCATCACCGAGCGCAATAGCACATCAACATCATTCATACAATATTTTATAATCTCTTTTTGAAAATCAAATTCTTTTGCCTGCACATTGCTATGCCATTCAATAAGGCTTTCACGATCTTTCGGCTTAAGTCTATTCGGTTGATAGAATTCAAGGCTTGGGTATCTGCCAATATAATTCCAATTCTCCGGCTTATTGAACAAGTGGGGAAAATCTCCTTTAGCCAATTCTTCCAATCCAAATGTTTTAGGTAATGATTTCAAAGCCATTGGCAAAAAACTTAACGAATCTATGAATTTGTAATTCTTCAATTTCATTGATAGAAGTTTAGTTCCTCTTTTTATTACCTTGGGAATGATCCCATTCTCCAGAATGTATTTAACAACAAATTGCAAATCATATGCCTTGGCATTGTGTGCAATAATACGGTATTGTACTTGCTTTCTCTTATTCTCTAAGTTATTTCTGATTTTTAAGTCTAATTCATTGAAAATATATCTCAAAAAATTCTCGACAGCATTTACCCCAAAAAATGCTCTCTTATCTGCTGTACAGAAATCACAATTATCAGACTTATTTTTCTCTTCTGTGTTCCAACACTTGTCGCAAACAACACTAACACAGCACAAGTTGGGTGTATGTGACTGTCCGTATGAGCACATAGAAAGATAGGATTCAAAGTCATAGAATATGAATACTCGAGGCGATTCATCTTGTTCTAATAATCTATCTTTTTTAGTGGGTTCAACATAGCATTGGTGATAGCTCATTGATACAATAGCAGAACACGATTCACATTTTTTCTTACCACATATATGTTTTTTACCTTTGAAATGCTTTCCGCACATTTTGCAATAATTAAATTTACCGCATATGTTGGATTTATGTTTTTCATAACAAGAATTAGATATAAAAAAACGATTGCAAATCTTACAATCTATTTTAGATTCCTGTATACAAGGATTATCTGAAAAACAATATTTACACCCTAGTTTACAGCGATGATTGGCCTTATCCATAAACCCTTTAAGGCAATTCTTGCAGAAATATTTACATTTAAGAAAAGAACAGATAGACAATAGGCAGTCTGCGTGGTTATTATTTAAATGAATATACAATTGTTTATTCGCTTTTTGTGGGCCACAATATATGAAAGATTTTGGAGGTGATACAACAATCAACTGATATTCCCTGCCAAGTTCTGCCTGAAATTGTGGAAAGGAGCTAATGTCTACACCCTTTGTACTGTACTCGACTTTAGCATTTTTGCATAATTCAATAGCTTTTTTGGTTTGCAACTTACCAACATCTTCGCGGAGCTGCCGCCATTCATTTCCTCGTAAACCATCGCAATGTGCTTTAGCTAAAACAATTGAACGAGCAACGCAAAGTCCATCAGGCTTAACAGTTATAACTTTGTTGGAATTTCGTCGCCATGAATCAATGTTGACAAAAGATTCTCTATTGTAATTGGCTCCACCAATCTTTGGGATTTTCACGATAACCAAATCTAGTTCTATCAAACCTGAGAATAAAAATTCTTTTTTTGATTGGCTTACCTTAACTATTGCATCCATCAATAACCTGGGTTCAAAATCTTTACGCTGTCGAAAAGGAAGAAATATCTCTCGGTCAAGATGCTGGCTTCTCAACGAAACGCGTATTTGATCTTCACCAGATATCGAACTTAATGTACTATTAAATATTTCATTGAAAGCCGCCTCTATTGCATCATAGATTTTTGCAATTTCCACAGGACCGTCTGTTGTCTCATAGCTTAAGTTAAACAAAATATTCCTACCTTTAGTTTTGAATTTAACGCTTTTGATTGTCGACTCTCTTACAATCTCGGTTTCTATCCTGAAGTCACTCATATTAGTATCAGAGCTCAAATGAAATAAATTGAAACGGTTTTTCGTTTAAATACAAATTTTATTCATGAAAATATAAAAAGAATAAAAATACAGGTATTTGAATAGAAATATAATAAAAATACTGGTTTTCAATAAAATAATATAGATACATGTTTTAAATAGAAATATAATAAAAAAAATACAGGTTTTTAATAAAATAATAAAAATACAGGTTTTTAAATAAAAATATAATAAAAAATACAGGTTTTAATAAAATAAAAAAATAATAAAATATTTAAAACATATGATGTATTTAAAACAATATAAGATATAGAAATAAAAAATAATTACGTATATAAATGCAATTGAATGAATATTCAATCGCAAACATGCAAATTCATGACGTCATTGATGACGCTCACACAGGGGTCCTTTCCATTTATGTAGTTGGCCACATGGGTGATCACCCCAAGACGGTCCTTTTCGAAAGTCGGTATCCAAATTTCATTGAGCCGGACGCGCTCTTCAGATGAGATGTTGAGAAAATCCATGAATTTCTTGAATAGATCCGGAAATGATCCATTATTAGTGCGGTCGCGCATTATATACTCGTACACCTCAGTAATATAGCCAATATCCTGGTAATGCTCGGGGCATTGTCCTCGGAAGCAGTCTGCGCAACGAGCAATCATACTTTTGCGAACATTCTCACCAATGAAGAATGTATAAACGTCTCGAGCGAATTCAACCAGCGGTTCGCCTTTCAGGAATTGGTTTTTCATGAGAAACATCAGTACAGGCTCTTTTTCCAATAGCAACTGGATATCAGTCTCATTCAATGTCATGCCAAACAATCGATTGCTTTCCGTATTGGCAATCGAAACAGTATTCGGATCCAATTTATTGTAGATGAAGGTCTTCCTAGACTCGAAGATACTTGCACCCAGATTGGATTTCAGAACTTTGGCGAACCATTCGAACTCTGCTCGCGAGAACGATAGGCCGATTTGCGAGTGACCATCGACATTGACACGGAGCTCGATGCGATTAAAGGCCGATATCTCGTCTGCTTCATATCTTATAAGTTTGCGACTCAAGTTCAGAACAGATGCAAACTTTTTAATACTCTTGCCCTCAACTCTCACGTCGGATAAGGGAAAACGAATTATTGGTTTCGAGTTCATCTTCGATATGAATCAAAGTCTGAAAGAACTCTCCAATTTATACTAATTTTCAAAGAACATTTTTCTTTGTAGGGGCGTTTCAAAAATAAGTTCTTCGCCAATGAATCCATATACAGGGGGTCCCCAGCTGGGGGTTGAACAAGGATGAATGTATAATCCAAGTCTTTCATCAGAGTTGCTTGACCATCCCCCAACCGTGAGATTACATTTAGTTTCTGTAGTTGAAAAATGACAAGCATCTATGGCAATCAATTCAGGTTCGTCATAGCAAAATCTATGTCTATTTATAAATAGTTTGACACCGGGTCTCTTTAAGTCAGTACTACTTAAATCAGGATACCAGAATGATTTGAGAAAGTAATGACGACATATGCGATAATTTGCATAATCCAACATTTCTACTACACGTTCCTCCGCTTTGAATTGTGCTTCTTTGCACTTCCTTATATGATCCTTAATATAAATGCGAATATAGTTTTTAAGACTACATTTGCTTATCAATATATTATTTATTTTCCATTTGCATTTGATTTCGTAAAATCTGATCATAGTATACCAATTATTGATGACACTTTTCAATATGTTATGCATATTGGAACAATCTGAAGCGTAAACTTGAAAATTCCACTCAATTATACGCAGAACTTCATTGTCATGCCTCTTCTTGAATACTTTATTTTGGTGATTAGCTAGTTTGTGGAAACGCATTAGCATATTATGCTGATAAGTTGATGAACAATTATAAGCAATCTTATATAAACGTTGCGGTGAAAAAACATTTAAAAAGTGTGGTTGATTTTTCATCATTTTCACTGAGCAACTAAAGCTTTGAAAAATTAAATAAAGCTTATAAGTATTTACGCATCACTCATAGCGCCACCTGAAATAATCTTATGAAACAAAACAGGTTTTAAAATTTTTATTAAATAATTAAATGTTAGAATACATTAATAATATATTTAATTAAAATTTATGGAAAAAAAGTTCTAAATAGACTCTTGATTGGCTTACGACATATAGGACAATTCGAAAATTTTTCAGCACATTGAAGACACGCCATCTGATGAGAACACGGGAGAAATAAAACTTGGATTTCTTCTTGAAGACATATTTTACAGGAGAGTCTATTTTCTGACCCTCCAGTTCTAATAACTGGTGTTTCATGAGAGAATATTATGTCAAAATTCAAGATCAGTTCTTTAAATGTTGAAAGCAATTCTTTAATTTGATTGGTTGAATTATGCTCTATATGTGAGCTGACTGCATCGAATAGTCGAGCGAATGATTCGAATGGTTTTCTTTTTTCAGACCATCTTTGCTTTAGAACTTTTTTAATTATATCGATTGAGAACAATTCCATATCAATCAATTGTTTTACAATATCGAATTTCAACCATTCATTTATGGCAATTGTTGGTAAGTCTTCTACAATAACTCTGTTTGCACTGGCGTTATAATCCACACCTCGGCAAAATTCAATAAAAATTTCACTTTTATTTTCATGCAAGAAATGGCAATCAGGATAATTTTTTGCATGTTCAACCCAAGGATCGTCTCCAATTTCCCAATCATATAAGACCCCACCGCACGAAAAGCATTTAACATGATCGGTTACACCAACAGAGAAGAAACCTGCTTCGGCTAAATGAAAGGGATTGACCTGTCGTCGATACATCCAATAAGGATAGTGAAAAGTATTACAACGGAGTTCAATTGACATGTAAGACGGATATTTGGGACGATATTCATTTCGCATTGTCTGGTCAATTGGACTCATATTACCACAAACATCACAAGAAATGGGCTCGACTTCTTCAGCCATTATGAAGCACTAAGAACTGAAACTGAATATTCTCACTTATATATGAAGTCAAACCGACTCAAAGAATATGCGCAGTTCAGCGAAGATATGAAGCGCCACCACTAAACTAAATCTAATAATCTGGCGACATCTAATACATTGATTTTTATTTTATTCATCAACTTATGAAAAATAAACTCTTAAAAAACCATTTATATCCTTTCGACAAATTGGACAAGTATAGATTCTACGAGCACATGCAGCACAAGCCATTTGATGGCCACACCAGAGAAAAGCAAATTGAATTTCTTCTTTAAGACATATTTTGCATTCCATGTTCACATTTCTTCGCTTCACTTGTGCACGATTAACGGCTTTATCATCAAAGAATAGTTGGTCAAAATTCGAAATAATTTCTGAAAAAGTTGCAAACAATTCCCCCCAGTCGTGAATTTTGAAAGTGGTTGGATGGTTATCAAAATGTTGTAATAATTCTTCGTATAGTTTAGCGAATGATCGGAAAAAATTTCCTTTATCAGACAACTTTCCTTTTAGCACATTTTTTACTAATTCTTTTGGAAAAATAGTCGAATCCATCATGTCCTTCACAAAATCTATTCTCAACCAATCATTGAAGGCAATAGTATCTAATACTTGTTCAGAAGATGATATTGAACCAATCATGTCATTAGCCAAATTCTTGCATTTTTCGATGAAACACTTACTTTTGTTTTCATTCAAGAACTTACAAGTTGGAAAATGTTTGGCGTGTTCAATCCAAGGTTCGTCCCACTCAGAAAATTCACATAATATTCCACCACATAATCTCTTACACTTGTTGAGAAAAAACCTGCTAATGCAAGATCTGCTGGCTTGACTGGTTTTAGATAAATTGAGTTCCAATAGGAATTATGAAATGATAGCAAACGCGCTTCAAGTGACATAAACTTTGGATGTTTAGTGCAAAACTCATTTGGCATCGATTGGTCGTCGGGATTCATATTCCCGCAAACATCTCTGGAAAACACCTCAACAATTTCAGACATGATGAAGCTAATGAGTGTTTGAATTGAATATTCTTATTTATATAGTCAAACCTACGAAAAGCATGTGCGCAGAAAATCTAGACAATATATAAAGCAACACCAATAAACATACCACTCAGCTCTGGCGACATCTGAATTAATTAATTTTCAATACAAGTAAAATTTTTTTAAACATTATATTTATTAATCAGTTAATACATTTTAATTGATTTAATAAAAATTTAAAATAGAGTGAATATTTTTAATTAATGAATACAAGTAAAAAATTTTAAACATTTTATTTATTAATCAATTAATACATTTTAATTGATTTAATAAAAATAAAAAATAGAGTTAATAATTTTAATTAATTAATAAAAATAAAAATTTTTTTTATTATTTTTATTTTTTAATCAG